>JAJPGS010002088.1:0-89523 GCA_028654335.1 Alnus rubra
CGGAAGAATGAGATAAGAAAGACGAAAGAGTAGGCCCAGTGTTTAGGATTAAGATAATTGGAGGTTCACTTGTACGATTCACATCGCCAAATAAAAATGTGAAATCGATTACCTTTCACATTTACCTGCCATCTTTTGGGCCCTTGGTTTAGGGAAATAATTTTTACATATCACTTGTATATTTTTTGTATATTTTTTTAAATCAACTATTAAATTTATAAAACTCACAAAAATTTACATATAGGACCTACAGGTCTAATGATTTTTTAAATCAACTATTTAATTTATAAGACCTACAAAAATTTACATGTGTCTTAAGATTTAATAATTAATTTAAAAAAAATATATACAAAAAATGTATAAATAATGTGCAATGTCTCCTTGATTTATCCATTTGGGACGGTGGGGTCATCCGAACCGGTGGGGTTTTTTTTTATTTTTTATTTTGGTGTTTTAGGATAGAATCCGGTGGGGGGGGGGGGGGGTTGGACGAATGTGCACGCAACGCTTTGTTGATAATCTAATCTCTTAATTAATCATTATAATCATTATCACGTACCACGCAATTAATTATCCATGGCAGTGGATAGGAACGCTATGGTACGGATGGGAATTGGCAATTAATTATAGAGGAGGATTCAGCTTATTCTCGTTGTAAATTATTTAACGGTTTTATTTAATTCTATTTTTTTTTTATTATTATTATTTACCTAAAGCCAAATTCAGAATTCGGTTGGATTTCGTTTAAGCCGGGGTTTGGGTCGGTTAAGGATTCGTTTGGATTTGTGATTTTAAAAAGTGTGATTTAAAATCATGATTTTAAAATGTGCGATTTGAAAAAAGTGATTTTTAAAAACGCAGTTAAGCGTTTGACAAATTACAATTTAGCATTTAAAATCGCAAATTAGCCTTTAAAATTCTGCGTTTTCAAAAAAGCATCATCTTATCTGCGATTTGAAAAAACAGATTTTCAGCGATTTTAAATCGCAATTTTTAAAAATGCAGTTCCCAAACGATTTATGTTCTGCAATTTAGTTTTAAAATCGCATTTATTGTTTACGAAATCGCAATCTCAAACGCACCCTAAATAACAAAAAGCTCATTTAATTGTCATATAAACTGGCCAATGTTGCTAGAATTTGTACAATGCTTGGGATTTTAAATGCTTGAAATGATTTGTTTTTAGAATTTCACATGATTTTAAAGTAATTCTCTTAACTCAAATAAAGAAAATCAACAATTAAAATTTAAAATTACAAGTTTAAATAAATCTCCTCTCAAAGTTCTTTACTAGAATAACATAAATTTCTTACAAATTGAATTATAAGAAAATTCTTTCAATATAGTTTTTAAAAATGCTATGTATCCCTTAACATGTGAGAATCGGATATTTTTCTAGTAGCATGTATTTTTCACATGTTTTTTTAATATCATTAATGTATGTATGTGTGCTCTTTTCACATGTTCAATGGACACATACCTTTTTAAAGATTGGATTAAAGGAATTCCTACACGTTTGTATAAAATTTATATCATGCGGTGGTGGCGGGTGAGTCTAGATATTTTTTTAGGTTTTGAGAGAACCTAAACCTTTTAAATTCGTTAAAGGAAACCTAAACATTTTTCAAATACAGATTTAACATTATTTTCTTCATACCTTTTCATTATTCGATCACACTTAAATAGAAATATTACATCCGATGGAGATGGAAATAAAATAAGTATGATAATCAAATTATTTGATTTGATTACCATTATTACAATCAATCATCTAAAATATAATTATCCCATAAGGTAAGTATCCTACAATAACATATATTCTAACATTAAAACTTGCTTCGCATAAAATTCTATTCTCGTGACACCTGCCTTGCTTTAAATTTTCTTATTGCCTTTTATTGTCCTCTGATATTTCTTTTGAAACTTTTATATTTACACTATCAGGGACGCTTGGGTTTCATGTCCTTTTTAATTTACCCCAAAATTAGGAGTGTGACAGAAATTTCCTCCAAATTGGGTTGCAGGAATTTCCTCCAACCCAGTCTACAAATTTGTCATTTGTTCTATTAAAAAATTATGTATTTCTCACATTTTTAAGAAATACATAACAATTTTATAGATTTAATTGAAAGATATTCTTCAATCTAATTTATGCTCCGTTTCTTTGGCTGTAAAATATTTTCTGAAAAGTATTTTTTGTATTTTTCGGTATTTGGTGCAATTGAAAATAATGGTCAATAAAAATCATTTTTCAATTTGACCGTAAAGACCTCTTTAATTTTTGAATTTTTAGATTTAAACTCTTCATTATTACATGCACGTTTGTGGGAATCCGCCACCGTCGGGCATTAGAGTTTGTTGGTAACTCGAATCTACCACTGAAAGTCCCCAAATTTTGGTATCCGATTGCCAGATTTCGACGAAACAAGCCAGAATCTGGTGACGTCTGGCATTGTCTTCGGATTCCAACGACTGGAATCTGGCTGTATTGTGTCAGATTCTGGCCAAGCAAGATTCCAGCGAAACTGGCCGGAGGTGAAGATCGTCGAAATCCGAGCATTTTGCTGGAATCCAACACAAATGGCCAGATTCCGGCTAAGTCGAATTCTAACGAAACTGGCCAGAATTTGGCCATTGCCGCTGGATTCCGGTCTTCATCGCCAAAATCCAGCAATAGTAATCGGAATCTAGTGAAAGTGGCGTGAATTCAGTAAAAATGGCTAGAATCTTACTGGCCACTGACGGAATCTCATTACCGATTATTTTTTACTGTTAAAGATTTTTTCGTACAAGTCAAATGTTAAAAATTACTTTTAGGAAAATCAATTTTTCTAAAATTTAATTTCGTTAAAAATATTTTCCGACGAAAAACATTTACATTAAAACAAACCAAACCAAACGAACAGAATATTAGAAGAAATTTATCTCCACGTATGTACAAAAAGAAAATGAAGAAGAACCGTTCGACTTTAGCACATGACTGAGTTTCGCACTCTTAATTTATCCAAATTAAAGGCCTCACAATTTATGTCCCATCCTACTATGTTGTCGTATACCTTTTATATATATATATATATATATAAACTATTACCTAATAAGTGGAGGTCCAAATATATGAATCCCCAGCCTAATCACTACCAATATTACCTACTCACCTATGCACGTAATTGTTGTATGTACGATGATCAGGGACGGAGGGAGGGGGCTGGCAGGGGCATGGCCCCCCAAATTTTCTTAAAAAATAAAATTTTAAGGTGGGAAAAAAAATAATCTAAAAAATAAAAAAAAATATACGGTAAAAATAAAAATTTAGCTTACTTGGCCCTACCAAAAAAAAATTTCGGCCATTGGCCCCTACCCATAAAAACCTCTGGCTCCTTCCCTGATGATGATGCTACGCATATAATATTCTTTTGCAACAAAAAATTATTATTAATATTCTTAGTGTCGCATATGTTGATTGTTTGTTGGTGAAAAATATTCCACGTAAAGAATAAGGTGGGTGCTTAATTAAAAAGGGTAAAGTTTATATACTCTTTAAATTATAATTCAATTGATAATGTTTCTCTTAAACTTTTAATTTGAACAATATCTTTCTCACATTATAAAAAATTGTTAATGTTCTCCTTCAATGACGAAAATACCCTTAATAAAATAAAATAATAATATATATTTTTTTTAAAAAAAAAAATAAAACTAAAACTAAAAATTCAAAAATAAATACACAAAAACCAAGGGTGGCCAAATTTAAAATTAAAAGAAAATTTTAAAAGGTTTAAGTTTTTTTTTATATAATAAATTAAAAAATTGGTTTTCTAAAAGAAATTAAAAAATTTCATTTTTTTTAAAAATAAAAAAATGAAAAATATATATTTTTTCCTTTTTTTGAATTTATAGGGGTATTTTTGTTTTATTGAAAAAAATTGTAAGATTATTTTTGTCTTTTGTTGGCTTTAGGAGACATTGACAATGTTTTGATAGTTTGGAAGGGACACTATCCCAATTAAATGTTTCGTGAGACATTGTCAATTAGATGATAGTTTGAAGGAGGTATGTGAATTTTTCCCTAAAATTTTATATTGATAGTGGGGGCCTATAGAAGGAGGACGACCAGGTAGAGGCCAGAGAGAGGGATCATTTTTCCTCCCCCTTTTGCTGAAGGTTTCTCAGTCTCTCTATTTTAGAGCTTCTCCCTCTCATATTCAGGATCTCTCTCTCTCTCTCTCTCTCTCTCTCTCTCTCTCTGGTCCCTTGAAGCTTGTTGATACAGTATTCCGGTAGGTGACGTGTCGATCAGTGATTCGCCGATGGGCTCCTTCTTGGAAACCTGCAAGTAAAAGCTGCGTCGGGGGATGCTGACAATCCCGCTCCGATGCTTAAGTAAGTATATTGTTTGAGAGTAAATGCTCAGAGTAATGTTAAGGAGATCAAGAGTGTACCCCCACCTTTGAAGAGATCCTAGTTGTCACGCCCCCGTTTTGGGATATAAGGGAAACGTGAGTTTGAGTACTAAAATCATATAAATGGAAGCGTGCATTTACAACATATAAATTTAAACTTCCTATTTTTATACCTTTTTATTAATAATTCTTTACAAAGTCATGAAACTCCAAAAGGAACAAAACATACTATACAATACTAGGGTTTGGCCGGTTCATCACGAACTATCGCTCTCAGCGAGATCTACGCCCTTACAAGAAAAAGACTTCGTTTTACTGTTGTCATCTGGAAAGGGGTGAAGGAAGAAGGGGTGAGTTCGACAACTCAGTAAGGAAAATACAACACCAGGGGAAATAAAACATGCTATAAACCTTTATGCCATAATCTTTAGTCATTTTCATAATGACAGATTTATTCTACTCACTGTTAAGAATTAGTTTCACATATGATGAATTGCATAATGAAAATTGATTTATAACCTAAACCAATAGTATGTTGATTTTAATTTATTTTAGATGAATTAAGTGTTTTTGAGTATATTAAAAATTACGATGATATTTAAAAGTATGAATATGATATGTGATTTTAGACTGAATATAAGTTGGAGATTCAAATTATGAAAATTGTCTGAGAAGTGTTATGCTAGGCTGTTTATGTTTTATAAGAAAACACATATTAAAGCATGATTCATAAATGAAATGTATTGTTTTAGGACAGATGGCATAGCATATGAACAATTAAATAGAATTTGAAGAATATGAATAATGGTATAAGAATGACAGTTTATGTAGATTAACAAGATGAACAATTAAACAGATTTTCTAATGATTCAGTAAATTCTTTTTATCAGTTTTCTCTTTAATCCTTTATCTGTGGTTTATCCCTTTATAGACTCTACACCGCCAGTTCCCATGAGCGGCGCACGTTGGCTTTGTCCAAAGGACCTATAGACTCAGCCTGTCGTCACAGAGAAGAGTCGCCGGGTTGGGGATCTTCCCTAGGTGAAGGCCAACCCCGGCCGGTAGCACACACCGTATTTTGGTATGCTTGCCATGCTACCCTATATGGTACCGAATCTAACTGTAGTAGTGCCTCAGGGTTAAACAATTACTGCACATGAACGATATTCTGTAATACTGTAGGCTCTGCTTTATCTGTAAACTTTATTTCAAAACTGTAAGAGCCGCTTTCATAACTGTAGTCATGTGCAGAATTTAACTTTAGATTCTCTTTTCTTTCAAAACTATATTCATGAATAGAGTCATATACTTTGGAATGCTCTATAGTCATAACTTTCAAATGCTCTCTTTTCATCATTGTAAGTATGCATAATTCATAACTTTAAAATGCTTTTGATCATATCTGTAATTATACATAAATCATAACTTTAGAATGCTCTTAATCATATCTGTGAGTATGCATAATTCATAATTTTAAAATGCTCTTAGTCTTAACTATAATTATGCATAAATCATAATTCTTAAAAATGCTCTTAACCAAAACTGTGATTTATGCTCAAAATTCTTAAACTATATCATATGAATAATAAAGCTTGGCATTAAAATTACATGAGCAACGCTTTGTAAAATTCCCCGACACTTTTTCAAAAGATTTATAATAAAATCTTGTTGGGGGTTTTTCGGTGTTGTATCCCCTTACCTGGACTTTCCATTAGCGTCAAAATCGACATTTTACCTAGATACAAGGATGGATTTAGCGGAGCGTTCTGAAATTCAGTTCTAAAACTTAAACTAATTTATCCTATATATATATACAAAATCTCTATCCAAAATTAAAACATATGAGATTTAATATTAAATACAAAGTCTACCAATTCAACTTAATCCCAAACCCAAGACAAATCCTCCCAAAATCACTCACAATCAGAATAGTAACCATAACTCAATACTCTCAAAACACAGAGCATGATCCTAAACTTAGTAAATCCACAATCATCCCAATATCTAGTCTTCAAATACCACTAAACTTCCAATAGTTGAACACAACCCGAACACTTACTAAATCACCCAAATCAAAACATCACCATACTCATAATTGGTCAGAACACTATATTCATATACTAATTTAACCAACTTAAACCAGCAATCTCTTTAAAAACCATAAATCCTCAATTTAAGCATTAAATCAACCAACAGCAAAACTTATAAATTGATTTGGTCAGAACAACCCAAATACCAACCCCTATCTCTCAAATATAACATAACTGAAATAGAAACACCAAAACCCATGCCTACAAATCAAATAACCAAAACAATACATAGTCGGCCAAAGAACCCATAAACAGTTCACAGCACAATCCTCCAAATAACATTCCAATACCTATCCAATTGAAACAACCCAAAACAAAACTCCAAAACACCCATCAACAAAGAATAGTATTTCAGCCAAGGTCAACAAATAGGAACTACAATACTCAATACCACTAAAACAGAGACCCAAACTCAAGATTATCAATGCATAACCTTCACTGAATCGGTCTAAATAGGAAACTAAACCAAACCTACCAATCAGTCCATCACAGTCAACAATAGAGACTCTTTTAACCTCAAAACCATTTGTCCAAAAGCATCATAAATCCAAACACTACTTAATCGGTTAAGACACACAAGAATTCAAATATGCCAAAGCACTCATACACCCACTGAATCATCCAAGAACAGAAAACAAAGTACCACAAACACCCAATCAACCTATTTAAACACAATCGTTTGAAAAGCCCCAAATTAATCAAACCCTAATTTCATAATAAGCAAATTATCCCCTAAAAATAAAACATCATAGGCTATAAGAAATTACCCCAAGGATTTTCATAGAAAATCCACCGGAAAAGCCACTGATTCCGTCGGAAAAGTCGCCAGAAAAATGCACAGGAAGAACCGGGTTCCCCTCTCGGGTCTGACGGGTCACCGGGTCGGGTTCTGGGTCACGGGGCTTCGGGGTTCGGCTGGGTTGCTGCACACGGGTAACGGCTCACCGGAAACCGCTACAGGGATCGCCGGACATGGAGGATCGAACCTCCGGAAGATTCGGGTCGCACAAGTTCTCCCGGATTCCGACGGTTTGGCTCGCGGGTCGCTCGGGTCCTCCTCGATCGGCCGGAAATCGGCCTGGGCTCCACCGGAATCGCACTGCCTCGCCGATTTTCAGTTATGGCCACCGGAGTTGCGCCACCTGGGTCGACGGGTCACGACCTCTCTTCCCTCTTCGTCTCTCTCTCTCTCTCTCTCTCCTCTCATCTCTCTGTCTCTCCCTGTCGGCATCTCTCTCTCTCTCTTAGCCTCTCGCTCACTCCTCTGTTTCTCCCTCTCGTGTGTCTGCGTGCTCAGGAAGCAAAGGGATGAAAAGAAGAAGAAAGAAAGAGTAACGAAGAAGGAAGGAGAAAGAAGACCACTAAAACAAAGAGAAGAAAATTATAAAAGGATAAATCAACTTGCCGTGCAAGTTCTTTTTTTTTTTTTTTTTTTTTTTTTTTTTTCTACTTATTGAGTAAGTTACTAACTTAATAAGATGTATATATATATATTAATACTATTTGTTTTATAAAAAAAATTTGGGGTATTACACTAGTATTTATAGAGATTAAGGAGTAGTTAAGATAGTTCCCTATATATGCGGGAATTGGTAGTTGAAGAAGACGTGGCTTCTGGCTCACGGATATTTCGGGTTCCACGACCGCCTATCTCGGCGCACGATCCTTTATGGGTGACATTTCATTGGTGAAGCTTCGGGTGCACGATCTAGTTTTGTATCGTGCGTCGTGTCCCTTAGATCCCGGGTGATCCGAGATATACGTAGGTGTCATTAGGTTACCCGGTCGGGTAGCCAGGTCGGGTGAACCGGTTGGGCTCAAATGATCTTGATGGGCTTGGATAGATTAATTTTTCTTGAACCGTTTTGACTTGGTCGGGTGGACCCAATGGGCCTGGTGTTCGGTTGGGTCGGGTACCTGAGGAGGCCAATATTCTCCTAACAGCTACCCCTCAATTCTCCTATGCAAATTTTGTGCGTAAGGGAATTTAGGAACAATCAACCGATCTTAACTTGTTTCAGGTTTCAAAATGGGTCGGATGCATCACACCGGGGAGGTTTCATTGGTCTGCCGTTGCTCCACCCAAAGAGTGTCAACCCAAGGGTTTCTGGATGTCATTTTTTTTAGAAGAATCCTGAACTTTTTCAAAAGATTCCCACACTTTTTCAAATTCAAATTTCAAACTTCACTTTTGGGATCCTAGGTTTCAGGGTTTGCTGACGTAGGCGATAGGCGCATTTAATGCGACTCGACGCCGGTTCGGCTTTTGAGGTGTATTGCGGCTGTCAGGTATGAAACTGGAGACTCTTCAGTTGCCGGTTCGAAAGGACGAAATTAGGAGAGTCCTTCCAGCTCCCGGTTGCTGGAAACCGGCTAAACCGGGTCACCTCCTCATATAAATACTCATTCCTTCGCATTCAATATTTCTTACTCTGAACTCTTTTCGAACCTTCAAACCTCTCTCTCGATTTCCTCTAAAACTTGCCCGCACATCCTTCTTTTCTCTCATACAAAATGTCTGACGTGGAAGAGTTCCAAGGGGTCGACGTCCCAGAGCTTGAAGAAGAGGAAGTTGTGTTCGAGGACGGCGATGCAGTCGACCAGGACGATGAGCCGGTTTAGGGAGTGGTGGCTCCATTGTCCCTGGTGCCTCTTGACCGCCGATGGGCCTCAAAGATTCGTGTCAGAGATGAGTTACGTCTCCGAAAAAACTACGATATTCTTCCCTCAGTACTTCTACACTTCCAGAATCCGGTCACTCGGGAGATCTGCGGCGGTGACATCGTTATTCACGAGCGAATGTTACTGGTCGGGCTTCGGTTCCCTTTTCCGAATATTGCCCGGGAGCTGGTGTTGTATCTCGAAGTGGCCCCAAGTCAAATTGCACATAATGCATGGAGCTACCTCTTCGCATCTTTCATTCTATGGCACACAGTGCTAGGGGCTCGGATGACGATCCCATCATTCTTTAACGTGTACCGAGCTAATTATAAAAGGGAATGTGTCGTAGAGTTCACTGTCTAGACAAACCCAAGTTTCATCTTCCTTTCTCCAAATTACTCCAACAATCGGGGATAGAGATCCAAATTTTTAGAGTCTCGGGTGAGTGGGAGTCGGCTGTACCCATGACAGATGATCAAAGACGCCTCGGGAGTGGGGACCCATTCAAGTCGACTTAAGGGAAGCTTCGGCCCTGAATGCGACCGGAGGAGGAGGGTTGCCACTATGCTGACATTCTCCCAGACCCCAGAGAATGCCCTGAAGATTGATTATGACAATATTGTCACTGATGACAATATGAGGAGTGTTCTCAAGTACCGAATAACCACCGGCAAGGTTTGGTACGACCGGAAGGGAAAAACAATGGTGAAGAAATCCAGGAGCGAAGTAGTTGCTACCGGGCCAAAGAAGATCGTTAAGCCGAAAACAGACGCTCCTAAATTGAAGAAGGTCGACAAGCAGACCACTATCTCTAGAGCGGGTGACCGTACCCCGATCATCCTTGCCAAAGTAATCGTGCCCGAGAGCAGATCAACTGAAGCTTCCAGAAAGGACGCTCCGACTGCCTCTGCCTCGATTGCCCCACTCGAATCCACTAAACTCACGAAGAGTCAGCGAAAGCGTCTGGGAAGGAGGTTCCACCTGCTTTGCCTGAAGATCGCCCGACTGGAGTCGCTCCTGCCCCTGGCTCCGACGTGATCGAAATTGAAGATGAACCTGAAGAATCGGAGAAGGAGGTTCCCTTAGTTCGAAGCGCGACCAAGCGTAAGGAGAAGATGCAAGGGTCATCGAAGCGGACCCGTTTCACCTCGGATCCTTAAATGTATGCGCTTACTCAGGCAAGTGAAGCTGAGCTTCTCTTCAGTCGCCCGCGCTTCGTACTGCAACAGTGCCGGTTACACAGGAGATCCCGACAAAACGCTCTCTTCCGGACTCCTCCACTTCAGTGGCGTCAATTATCGGGGAGCCTTTGGGTCAATCCCCGATTGGAGAGACCGAGACTCGCTTGGAGCCCGAGACTGGTTTGGTATCCGGGGACCAATCGCCAGTGGAGCCTGAAACCTCCCTAGAACTCGGGATGGCTTGGACATCGGGACCGCATGGTGATGGAACCCAAGGATCATCTAGAATCCGGGGCTGCGAATTTGCTGGAGCCGATCGGAGAAGACTTAGATCCGAACATGGTGATAGACTCCCCGAGAGTCGAGAGGCCTGAGGAACTCTAGCCCGAGACTCGAAACTCCTTGCCGGGCTGCGGGGAAGCCAGCACCTCCCGACTGGGAGCATTAATAGGTTCTCTAAGGGAGGGTTTATTGGCCTGTCCCTTGGAGACTCTAATGGAGATACTCTCGGAGGAGTCTTCGCCTGTGGCCGAGACTAGGTCCTCGGGAGAACTTGCGGAGGCGATACTTCATGCCCAACTTCAAGTAAGCTTTATGAGTTGAAAATGACCTTTATACTCATTGTTTTCTTCTTACCCCCCCCCCCCCCCCCCCCCATTTTGTAGCGCATAATAAGGTCGGTTGCCTTGTGGCGAAACCACCGGGAAGTCACCGAGAGTCAACCTTCTCTGAAGGCTAAGGTTGCCAAGATGCAGTTTCGGATTCAGGAACTGGAATTCGAGGTGTCCCGGTCCAAGGATTTGGAGTCTGAGATAGAGGCCTTAAAAAGAAAATTCAGATCCGAGATCGGACCATTGAGGCTCGGGACAAGGATCTGGTTTTAGCTCGGAAGCAGGCGGAAGAGGCTTGTGCCCAAAGAAAGTGAGAAGACCCTCGATCGGGTGTTGACCAACCTGATTGAGGCTAATGAAGCCAAGGCAGCTCTGACTGATCGGGTAGCAGAGTGCAGTTGGAGAAGGACTCACTGGCAGCTGACAAGCAAGCTCTATCCGAGAAACAAAAGGCGGCTCATGCCCGGCACAAGAAGCTTCGAAAGAAGAGCCATCATTACAAGTCCAAGTCCAAGCACTTGAAGAAGCAACTTGCTTTGGTCCCCTGGCTCCGAGGCCTCAGCTGGGGCCGGGGATCAAACTGGGGATTTAAGAGCTTGAGAACTATGCTCTCCACTCGAAAGTTTTCGTGGTCGATCCGGAGACCGTGACTCCCGATCTTATCAGGATGCCGGAGACTGCCACCGATGAGCTTCAGACTTTGGGAGTGGAGTTCTTTTCGGATGTGGAGGACTGGACCGAAGATGCTCCAAATCCCTATCGAGATGACTTGACATCTGGCCCTTTTGTCTCTGACTGTACTCCTGGGAAAGAAGAAACTGAGGAGGTTGAAGTTGGTGATGAAAGAGACTCGCAGGAAGCCCAAACTTGTAATTTTTTTTATTTTTTTTTTACCCGATTGTATTTTGAAATGAGATTTAAGTTTTACAACCGAGTTAGCTTGTAACTAGAATTACTATTTTGTAATTAAAATTACTGTTTAATTTGAAAGTGTTGAACTGCTACTTGTGTTGAATTGTTGCTTGTACTACTGAGTTACCCCCAAATAACTTAGACAAATTTTAGTTTATCTAGGTTATTTTCTTCCGGGTTCAATATTTGATTCCAGTTGATTTGATTACCGAGAAACATGACTGGTGTGTGCTCCGAGTCAGTTGTGTTTCAAACTGAGGAAGACAACACTTTGATTTGATCTGGTTTGATTTGAACCGAGTCACCCCCTGAATGACTTAGACAAATTTAAGAATTTATTTGAGTCATTACCGAGAACATGACTGGTGTGTGTGTTCCGAGTTGATTGTGTTTCAAATCGAGGGAGACAACACTTTATTTGAGCTAGTTTGTTTTGATCTGGTTTGATTTGAATCGATCATCCCCGAATGACTTAGACAAATTTGGGAATTTGTCTGAGTCATTACCGAGGAACATGACTGGTGTGTGTGTTCTGAGTTGGTTGTGTTTCAAACCGAGGGAGATAACACTTTGATTTGAGCTGGTTTGATTTGATCTGGTTTGATTTGAACCGAGTCACCCCCGAATGACTTAGACAAATTTGAGAATTTGTCTGAGTCATTACCGAGGAACATGACTAGTGTGTGTGTTCCGAGTCGGTTGTGTTTCAAACCGAGAAGACAACACTTGATTTGAGCTGGTTTGATTTGATCCGAGTCACTCCCGAATGACTTAGACAAATTTGGAAATTTGTCTGAGTCATTACCGAGGAACATGTTTGGTGTGTGTGTTCCGAGTCGGTTGTGTTTCAAACTGAGGGAGACAACACTTTGATTTGAGCTGGTTTGATTTGATCTGGTTTGACTTGAACCGAGCCACCCCCGAATGACTTAGAAAAATTTGGGAATTTGTCTGAGTCATTACCGAGGAATATGACTGGTGTGTGTGTTCCGAGTCGGTGGTGTTTCAAACCGAGGGTGACAACACTTTGATTTGATATGGTTTGATTTGAACCGAGAGAATAATCCGGATAATACTTGATTTGTACAAATTCCGAAGTAATTGAATTTACTGAAAGCATAATTGGTTACATGTGATTCACATAAAATATTTTCAGATGCTCGGCATTCCATGCTCTCGATAGTTCCCTGCCGATTGTATCGATCAGATGATATGCCCCTTTGTCGTGACATCGTATTACTTTGTAGGGCCTTCCCATTGAGGTCCGAGTTTTCCTTCATTTGGGTCTTTAGTAATTGGGCTGACTTTCCTCAAGACCTAATCTTCGAGTTGGAACCTTCGTGGGTTTACTGTCTTCTTGAAGTAACGGGCGGCTCGATCCTAGTATGCTGCCCATGTAACATGTGCTTCATCTCTTCTTTCTTGCAACAAGTTCAGATTGAGCTTGATTCCTTCGTCATTGAGTCCCGAATTGTAGTGTGACACCCGGAAGCTTGGTGATCCGACCTCTGCAGAGATGACCGCCTCGGAACCGAATGTTAAAGAGAATGGAGTAGCACCAGTGGGAGTGCGTGTTGTTGTACGATAGGCCCATAGTACCTCGGGGACGTACTCGACCCAAGTTCCCTTCTTCCTGCCGAGCTTCTTCTTCAGTGTTTTGAGAAGTGTTTGTTTGCGGCTTCCACTTGCCCATTTGCCAGTGGGTGAATCAGAGTGGAATAATAATTTCTAATCCGAAGTTCGGCACACCATTTGAGGAACGGTCCGCAGTCGAATTGTTTTCCGTTGTCAGTAACAAAGGCATGTGGGATGCCGAATCGACATATGACCGAGCTCCAAAGGAAATTTGTTACATTTTCGGAGGTGATGGTTGCGAAGGCTTCGACCTCGGCCCACTTGGTGAAATAGTCTACTGCAACAAGAAGGAATTTCCGCCTTCCTTTTCCCGGTGGCATGGGTCCAACTATGTCAACACCTCATTTCTTGAATGGCCAAGGCGAGGTGATCGGGCTAAGTTTTTCAGGGCGATTCTTCATCACCCGAGCAAATCTTTGACACTTATCGCATTGTTGAACCAGCCTGACCGAGTCTTTGTTCATTGTTGCCAGTAATACCCAGCTCTCATTGCCTTGTGCGCCAGCATCCGAGAGCCCGAATGGTTCCCGCAAACCCCTTCATGTATTTCCTTGAGCACATATTCTGCGTCGGAGTTTGTGAGACACTTGAGGAGCAGCTCGGTATATCCTCTTTGGTAAAGTACCCCCCCAATGAGCACGTACGGCTGAGTGCATTTTACCTTATGAGATAGCAGCTTGTCCCGGGTAAGGATCCGTTCCGGAGGTACTGAACAACGTCAGTGGCCCACTCGGGATCGGTTGATCTTTCTTCGATTTCCATCATATCTAACTTCGGGCTGATCGACGTTCGGTCTGCACCACCACTTCATAGGCAGATGTTTTTACGACAGGCCTGGTTCTAGAGCCCATTTTGGAGAGGGCATCGGCCTGGACATTATCCTCCCGAAGAATTTTTGTCAAAGCAGTCCTGCCAAAGTTAGACTGATATTCACGTACCTTGTTGAGATACTGAATCATTTTTTCACCTTGAGCCTCGGATAGTCCCTGAATATGGCTTACTACCACTTGAGAATCACTCCTGATTTCTACGTTTTTGCTCCCATCTCCCGGGCTATAGAGAGCCCGGCCAACAAGGCCTCATATTTCGCCTCATTGTTGGTGGTAACAAAGTCCAACTTGATTGCATATTGGAATTTTTCTCCATCCGGGCTTGTAAAAGTGACACCGACTCCACTTTCCGGTTAGCTGAGGAACCGTCTACATAAGCTATCCATGTCTCCTTCTTGGGCAACTCTTCACTCTCGGGTGTATTACTGAATTCCAAAAGGAAGTCAGCAAGACCTGGCCCTTGATGGAAGTTCGTGGATGAAATTCTATGTCGAATTGCCCCAGCTCTATCGACCAGTTCACCAACCTACTAGAGAGGTCTGGTTTTTGCAATATTTTCTTCATCGGATACTCGGTCAGTACCCGTATGACGTGTGCTTGGAAATATGGTCCTAGTCTTCGTGCCAAGACAATTAGGGTGAAGGGTAATTTCTCGATCCAGGGGTATCTCTCCTCGGCTCAATGAAGTGCTTTGCTGGTGAAATACACTGGTTTTGGACTCCTGAATCCT
This sequence comes from Alnus rubra, assembly GCA_028654335.1. Taxonomy (NCBI): domain Eukaryota; kingdom Viridiplantae; phylum Streptophyta; class Magnoliopsida; order Fagales; family Betulaceae; genus Alnus; species Alnus rubra. The sequence goes on from JAJPGS010002088.1 coordinate 15,051, forward strand.
CACGGACTATAGCCGAGGGGGATACTGCTAGGTAGAGATAGAGTATTTCCCCTTCATCCGAGCGACACAGGAGTGGCAGATTGGTGAGATACTCTTTCAGCTTTTCGGAGGCTTCCTCGCATTCGTTGTTCCATTCGAATGCTTTCTTCAAAATTTTGAAAAATGAGAGGCATTTGTCTGTGGATCGGGATATGAACTAGTTTAAGGCCGCTATTCTCCAGGTCAGCTGCTGCAGTTGCTTGGTGGTCTGAGGAGACTGCATTCCAAGGACATCACTCACCGTCTTAGGATTTGCCTCGATTCCTCTCTACGAGACCATAAATCTCAAGAACTTCCCGGAGGAGACGCTGAAAGCGCACTTGGCGGATTAAGCTTCATCTTGTGAGTCCTCAGTGTCTCGAAAGTCTCCCTTAGATCTGCTATATGGCCGGCGGCTCGGATGCTTTTGACAAGCATGTCGTCAACATAAACTTCTACTTTTGTCCAATCTGATCTCGAAACATTTTGTTGATCAGCCTCTGGTATGTGGCCCCAACATTTTTAGACCGAATGACATCATCTTGTAGCAGTATAGGCCTCGGTCGGTGATGAAGGATGTTTTTTCTTGGTCGATTTCGTCTATGTGTATTTGGTTGTACCCCGAGAAGGCATCCATGAATGTGAGGAGTTCATGCCCGGATGTAGAGTCTACCAGCAGATCAATCCGAGGCAAGGGGAAGCTATCCTTGGGACATGCTCTGTTGAGATCGGTGAAATCGATGCACATTTTCCACTTCCTGGTGGTTTTTTTGACTAAAACCACAATGGCCAGCCACTCGGGGTAATCCACTTCTCGGAGAAACCCGGCCTATAAGAGCTTATGCACCTCCTCGGCTACGGCCTAATTCCATTTCGGAGCAAAACTTCGTCTTCGCTGTTTGACCGGTCGATAGCTCAGGTCGACCATTAGCTTGTGGACTATCACAGATTGAGGTATTTCTGGCATATCCTTGTGGCTCCATGCAAAAATGTCTTCATTTTGTCTCAAGAATGCTACCAACGCTTTTTTTATTTCAGTGGAAAGTTGCGAGCCTACCCGGATCTTTTTCTTTGGGTCATCGAGTTCAAAATCTTCCAATTCTTCGACCGGCTCCCCCAACTGTGATTGCTATTTTCCATCGTTCTTGGTATTTTCTCCGAGACTCATAGCTTCAGGGAGCTTTTTCAAGCTTGTGTTGTAGCATTCTCTGGCCATCCGTTGATTCCCCCTTTCAATGCCGACCCCTTCCTCGGTGGGGAATTTCATGCTCAGGTGGGGGGTGGAGGTTACAGCTTTGAAATCATTGAGAGCCGTTCTTCCGAGAATGGCGTTGTAAGCCAAAGGTCGATCTATTATTAGGAACCGGACCACTATAGTCCTTTTCCTCGGGTATACTCCTGCCATGACCGGGAGCTCGATCAACTAGAGCGGAAGCACCTGTTCTCCTGTAAATCCCATTAGCGAATGCCTAGCCGGGACCACTTTTCTTCGATCAATCTTCATACCCTCAAAAGTTGACCTATAAAGGATGTCAGCCGAGCTTCGAGTGTTTATCAGGATGCGATGTATCTTATGGTTGGCAATGACTAAGCTTAAAACCAAAGCGTCGGTATGTGGAAGAGATACCTCTGCATAATCATCGTCCGAGAACCTGATCACCTGGGCCTCGTGTTTCTAGGACTTTGGAGGTTTCTACACTGAGTATACTTCGAAGTCCTTCATTTGCCTTGCATATGCCTTTCGAGCCGAGCTGGACTCTTCTCCTCCTCCGAAACCCCCAGAAAATTGTGTGTATCTCTGGAAGGTTTTCATGTGGTGCTAGTCGGGCTTGGCTCCTGCTTCTTTCTCGTGCATCCCGAGGATCTGGCCTGCACACTAGTTCCTTGGCCCTTTCCCAATCTCTTTCTCGGTCATTCCGAGGATTGTTTTGATTCTGGTGGAACTGATTGTGATCTTCTCGGGGGCGGTTGCCGTGCTTTGGGTTCGGTAGAATCATTTGATTTGCAAGGAATCGAACAAGCTTCCCATTTTCTATGAAGCGTTCTATCAGGATTCTCAAGGAAATGCAAGCTTCAGTGCGGTGCCCGATGGTATCGTGGAAAGCACAATACTGGTCTTCATATGGTGAATTCGGGTTCACAAGTACTGGCCTGAGTTTTCGGTACATAGGGTCTCGCTTTATTTCTAGGAGAACATCCATGATGGGAGCGTTGAGGGGAGTCCAATTGTGATCTCGGGGCGACTCCCGATCTCGCTTTGGTCTGGCCTCCTCTCCTTCTGGAACACGCTTGCATTCTTCTTTCCAAGGATCATTTTCTTCTTTTGACGCTTGGAAGTGGACGGGTGAGTCTGCTTGGATCCCGATAGGGCTCGGAGCGTTTCCTCCTGGTTGATGTACTTCTCGGACTTACTCATGAAGCCGTCTAGATTCTGAGGAGGCTTTCGGGCTATATCAACCATGAGAGCCCCATCTTTTCGGATTCCTTGGAAAAGGGCTCTGTATATGAAATCGTCAGTTTCCGTCTCAACTTCGAGCCGTGCCTGGTTGAATCTCATGAAAAAGTCTTTAAGAGATTCCTTGGGTGCCTGGTGCAATGACATCAAGGATCCGAACGGCTTCCTTCTGACTCTCCCGGCCATGAACTGCGTTAGGAACATCCTTCCAAGGTCGTCGAAGTGACGAATGGAGTTTGGCGGAAGTTTTTTGAACCAATCGCGGGCATTGCCCGAGAGGGTAAGAGGGAAGGCTCGGCATGCTATCATCTCGGGTGTTCAGTGGAGGTCCATGTGGGCACAGAAATTATCCAAGTGCTCCACGGGATCTTCAAGGCCTGTGTAAAACGGGATCTCCGGGATTTTGAACTTCTCGGGAAGACGAGTGTTGGCCACATCCTCCGTGAATGGAGAGGTAGTCTTTTGTAAAATATTTTCGACTAGGGAAGCTTTTTCCTTGTCGTTTTACTGGATAGCTGCGGTTAGAATGTTGCATCTTTATTCCAATCGGGCGATCATACCTTGCACCGCCCGTTCAACCTCGGTTTGAGGAGGGGGAAGATTCCCAGGGACATCTTCCTCACGGTCATTTCTTTCCCCAGACCCTTCAACCTGGCTACCTTCGTGTCTTTCTTCCTCCCGTCGTTCATCGATGTGACTATCGCGGGCCTCTCGATTTTTTGGATTTGTGACTGTCCGATGAGGTTTAGGGACCCGAGCCTGGAGGATGGCATTCATAGTAGCCAAATCCTCAATACTTTTGGTCATCTGTTCCATTCTTTCATTTAGGCGAGTGAGTTGGGGATCGTTGGAGTTTCCTTCCTCCCGGGCATTTCGGTCATCCCGGGGCACTCTGTTCGTTTTTGATCTACTGTTCACCATATCAGATTGTTAGTAGAAAGACGACACAAGTCGGTTCCCACAGACGGCGCCAAACTATTGATACAGTATTCCGGTAGGTGACGTGTCGATCAGTGATTCGTCGATGGGCTCCTTCTTGGAAACCTGCAAGTAAAAGCTATGTTGGGGGATGCTGACAATCCCTCTCCGATGCTTAAGTAAGTGTATTTTTTGAGAGTAAATGCTCAGAGTAATGTTAAGGAGATCGAGAGTGTACCCCCACCTCTGCACCTCTGAAGAGATCCTGGTATTTATAGAGATTAAGGAGCAGTTAAGATAGTTCCTTGTATATGCGGGAATCGGTAGTTGAAGAAGACGTGGCTTCGGGCGCACGGATATTTCGGGTTCCACGATCGCATATCTCGGGCGCACTATCCTTTATGGGTGACATTTCATTGGTGAAGCTTCGGGCGCATGATCTAGTTTTGTATCGTGCGTCGTGTCCTTTAGATCCTGGGTGATCCCGAGATATACGCGAACGTAGGTGTAATTATGTACCCGGGTCGGCTACCCGGGTCGGGTGAACCGGTTGGGCCCAAATGATCTTGATGGGCTTGGATAGATTAATTTTTCTTGAACCGTTTTGACTTAGTCGGGTGGACCCAATGGGCCTGGTGTTCGGGTTGGGCCGGGTACTCGAGGAGGCCAATATTCTCCCTAAGAAAGCTAGTTCTCCCACGAACTCAAAACCCTACACTTTATATTCTTCTTCACTCCAAACACAACACATTATACTTCAAGCATCAGAGTATCTTTGGTCTCTAGTCGAGGACCCTCTGATGGCCTTTTTATTTTGCATGAGCTCCAAACTCACACCGAGGGCCCCATAACAGCTTGAAGCCTTGAAGCTTGAAGGTGAAGGATACCCCCTTTACACGATTGAAGATCTGACCTAGAAATTGCTTGAAGGTAAAGTATACTCCCTCCACACGATCGAATATCTGACCTAGAAACTGCTCTAACATTAATAAAATTGATGTTTACTTGAAGCACTGCTACATAATTGAAAGTATAAATAGTAGCTTCTTTTTCATTTGCATTTATATCTTTGGGAAATTGTCCTGTACTTTTTAAATTTTATCTAATTTTGACAATTAATGGTATGAGTCTTGACCATATGAGCTGATCCAGTTGTAGGGGAATCTATGGCGGCTTTGAAAGCAGTTGAATTTTGCAAATTTAGGAGCCCGGATAGGATTATTGTAGAAGGTGATTCATTTCAAGTGGTTAATTCTATCAATAAACCGGGTTTAAATTGGTGTAAGTATGGACACATTGTGACGGATATTCACAAAGTTCTTAGGTTTTTTTAAACTTGGAAGATTTGTCATACGTCAAGAGAAGTGAACTCAGTGACACATTTACTTGCAAAAGCAGGGATTTATTCTAACACGGATTGATTTTGGATTGATTGTTATCCTGAGATTATTGGAGAAATTGTAGTATCAGAGGTTCCTACTTTGGTTATTTAAGAGCTTTTGCTCTTGATGTTAACCCGTTTATGAAATGAAATTAATATGAATGTTTATCAAAAAATAACTCCTTTTGCAATTTTTTCGTCCAATTTTTAACTATAAAAATGTCAGTTGGGATTTTCTCCACATAATTGTGCCATGTGTATTTAAAAAGACCATGGGATTGGATTACTCCCAATTGAGTGTCTGCTTATATACAATTGCTCATTTGGATTGGTGATTCTCTTCACCATCCTCATCCAATGCATTGGAAAACCATCTCGACCAAATGATGCAGAACAAAGGAATTTAGAAGAAGAAGAAGAACAACAACAACAACAAAAGAATGGGGAAAAATAGAAAAGTCCCACAACCAAGAAGAAGAGAGAAGATAAAAAATAGTCGCACCTTAAACAACATCTGTTTAATTACTTTGTCTATTGGAGTGCAAAAGCACATTTAAATAAACTCTGTAACAAAAATCTTAAACCTAATTTTACTGACTCATGATTGAATTATAAAATAGAGTTAAACACATTTTTGGTACTTGCTGTTTAAAGTCTTTATTTTTTGCCTCATGTACTTTAATTCGTATTACAGATGATACCTAGATTTTGGAAAAAGACTGAATTGATACATCTATTAGTTTTTCCGTCCAAAAACTAACGGTTGTCTACGTGTCAACTCTTGAGAGTAGATTTGTGTCATAATGTACAAAAAAATAAAAATAAAAATAAAAATAAAAATAAAAATAAAAATAAAAAGCTTTAAAAATTAATAAAAAATTGAAAATAATAAAACTTTAAAAAAAAAGTTTTAAAAACTTTAAAAAAAAATTTGCAAAAAAAAAAAGAGAAGAGGGGTGGCTTAGGCCACCATGGGGGTGGTCAGCCACCCCCATGGCTGGTTTGGGGGTGGCTTTGGCCGGAGTGGTTTTGGTGGACAAAGCCACCCCCAAAGGCCAAAGAGAAAAAAATAAATAAATAAAATTGGGGTGTTTGGCCATTGGGGACCGGTCTGGCCGATCTGAGGGTAGTTGAATCACCTCCAAGAGCCAAAGGGCAAATTAAGGAGGTTTGGCCCTTGGCGAACCACCCCCAAGGGCCAATGAGCTATATATATATATATATATATATATATATATATATATATATATATTAGGGAGTTTTGGCCATTGGAGGTGGTCAAACCACCTCCCAAGGGCCATGAGCCACCTTTTTTTTTGAAGTTTTTAGTACTTTTATTTTTTAAATTTTTATTATTTTAAATTTTTCAAATTTTAAAGCTTTTTATTTTCAATTTTTTATATTATGACATGTGTCTACTTTCAGGATTTAACACGTTGACAATCGTTAGTTTTTGGACGAAAAAACTAACGGATGTACCAATTCGGTCTTTTTTCAAAACTCAGGTACCATCTGTGATACGAATTGAAGCAAAAAAAGTTAAAAATAAAGACTTTAAACCACATGTACCAAAAACCCTATTTTACCCTATAAAATAACACATTAATTCTTTAAAATGAAATAAAAATCTAAATAAAATTGTAAGACTCAATTAGGACTCAATGATCTTCCTCTCCGACTCTCCGTTTACATCACCAAATTCATCAATTAGGTCTCTCTCTCTCTCTCAAACTCCAATTTCTTGTCATTCTTCCTTTCTATTCTGCACCATGTACATTGTACTCGCCTTTCTAAATTGGGCTTTAACGGTAAAAATTATGGGTGAAAAATGATAACGAAGTGGTTGTTAAATTGAGTTTGACTTTTGGGGGCTTGAATGATTCTCAGTCAAAAAAGATTTTTCACTAGTTTAAATAGGAGGGGAGCTGGTCCACCGCACAATGCTATTTTAGCGCCATCCATCTCATTTAATGAGGTTTTGCACTAGTTTTGTGTATGACTATTGTTTGAGATACTAACGTAGGGTTGAATAAGATACTCTCTATTTTTCGGTCGGGATTTAATATTGTATTTAACGATACAAATAATACAATATGATTTAAATTTTTTAAATAACATAATGTTAGTTATATCGTTACATACAACAACATTAAATCTTGACCATTAATTGGCTTGAAATAGAAAGGATCCTTGCTCGGGTTCACATGGTGAAATCTTAGGGGCTTTCTTAAAAGTTGAAATTGGATTAACACCCTCTGCCTAGGCGGTTATTTTTATAATTGCCCATTAGCAGTTATTGAGTAAATAACCGGCGGTTGTATAATCGCTTTTTAATTTGGATTTTAGGCCGGTTTTTGGCCACTTTTGAGCCGATTTTAATATAGGTTTTAAATCCAAAATTCAAACTAGTAACAAATCCAAATAACCAAATACAAACAAATCCAAAACTCAAACATTACAAATCCAAATATAAATAAAAAACATTACAAATCCAAATTTATATATATATATATATATATATATATATATATATATATATATATAAACGGTTAGCGATTATTAACTGCTTTTCCCAAACCCTATCACCACTAACCGCCTCTGCCTAGGCAATTAGCGGTTATTTATAACCGCTTTTGAAAGCAGTTATGCGGTTATACGATTATGCGATTAGCGGTTTTAAAACGGTTATAACCGCTCCGTTTGTACACTCTGCATGTACTTCCCTATTGTTGAGGGAACATGGTCCAAATGTCAACCTTTGCAGAGAACCGGTGTGCAACGGAAGTCCCATATAGTTGTCTATAAAAAATAAAAATAAAATAAAAAAGAAGAAAAAAAATAAAGAGAAAAATCCTATTGTTGACAGCTCCGAACAGCTCAATGGATTAATATTTATTTCTCTATTACAATTTTAACTGAGAGTAATACATAGTTTCCATATGCACCACCCTTAAGACCATTAACAGTCATGATTTTCGACTCAGAACGGATAAAACCTTCTGTTAGTCTCACAGTAAACAGGCTTTAAAACCCTTTTCTAATTCCTGTGCATCCAACTTCTTCCCTATGAAAACAATCTTGTTCGTCCTTGCTTCGTCTGGGCCCCACAACCGATCCGGTGAACCTTGGAATATGTCATGGACTCCCTGTAACACAGGAAGCAACAATAAGTTCTCTATGCATTTTCAAAATCCACAAGGAAATCTGTTGTCAATAAACCAGACAAAAACTCAAAGCTCCAAAATTAACAAGAGATACGGTCCTCAGTTTAATGGGATGCTGAAAATCTGTCTAGCCAATAGAGTAGATGTTGACATAGGTCTTCAATGGACTGCGATTAATTGAAAACAAATTGCAGTTCTACCTTGGCGTCTTTTCAGCTATGTATTGATATAACTGTGAGACAAAGCCTCAGAAGAACTTACCCAAAGAATAATAACTTTGAACAAAGATAGATCGCAAATCAAAACTAAGTACTCATCCAGAAATAACCAGACAAACATAGGTGGCACTTCAGAACTCTTTCACCCCACCTGAAAAACGAATCTCTCATCCATGCCCTGAACAGATAGAAGACCTTTCATCCGATATATATCCTCGCTGCGTTCCAACAACAATGTACCAAGCCAGATGTTAGCCTGGAAAAAGAAGAAAGATTGGTCATCAGCTCAAATTGTCAGTCATCCACCATCTCCAGACTATCTGAAACTAAGAATACAATCCTCAAAGAAATAGGCAGAAAAAAGCTCCTGTGTAATTCATAAGTTGCTTGGTCCGCTACATTCAACAGATTATACAAGAATCATGAAGGGAAAAATCACAAAAAGTGCAATGTGTGTGCACGTGAGGAGTACCAACCTTTTCAAGATCTAGGCTCCCTTCACAAACTATGCTGACAGAAGAAACACCAGGATCATGACTGTGATCATGAGAGTGATGACCATCATGATGTTCTGCATTACAAGTACCATACCAAAAGCATTGTTATTGGTTTATGTTGTTGCAAAAAGAAAACTTACCAAAAGAAAAATGACACTAGTGCATTGATTTTTTTTCCATATACGTAGAGAGCCTTGTTCCAAAAAAGAAAAAGAGAATTATACAAGTACAACATGTATAACCACATGTTGCAAATTTCAATCTTAATTAATGACCAGGGCCCTAAAACAAATAATCACACATCTCCACAGATTGAAGCAGGAAAGTTCCAGAGAACATTAACAAATAACAAATAACAAACATAGGAAAGTGGGAGAGACAGGTATGAAGACCATACACTTGCACAGAGTTGTGCCATTTTGGACAGCTACCTTTCTCTGCATCTATCAATATCTGCATCTATGATATATATTTTTTCAAGCTTTTAAAGCTTATGCCTTTGTGGCTTGCCTTAGGACAAGGATAAAGCAAGGTGCTCCAAGGCACTTCCTAGCTGCTTAAGTAACGATTTGTGGAGTTGGACTAATAACAGACATTATACTCACACCTTGAGACTCATTCTGCACCTAAGATATGCACACAATTCATGAAGCATAATTCAATCAATTATTGTTTTGGTAAATATAGTTGATTATGTCTCTTGTGGTGCTATTGGCTAAGTACCCAGTCGAATGTTCCTTACCAAACTTTGTGCATTAAATCAGTTAAAGAAAGTACGAAATATAGTTGACATTTTGATATTTCTTACTTTATACAGTCTAACCAAGTTACATGTTCATCTTTTAACCTATTCTTGAATCTGTTATGATAAACCAGATTATAATTTTTTTTTTTTGACAAGAAATTAATCTCAATAAAAAGCGTAAGACACCCCTTAGTACATTGGGAGTATACAAAGGAAACACCTAATTAGTAAGAGAAAAACGAGCAAGAAAGTCATCAAAACTAAACAACAAAGGGTGCACATAAGCCGTAGTCCAAAAATACAACATAAGGTAAAACGAGGATAAAAATCTCCTCCAAGCCTCAAAGCTCCTATTGTTCATTTTCCTCCATAAGCACCAAAAAAAGCAAATAGGTGCCTTTTTTCCACACCATAGCATCCATTGGCCTTCCAGAAGACCACCAACAAGCAAGGAAGCCGATAACATGCTTGGACATAACCCAAGACATCCTGAAACGACTGAAGCGAGTACTCCACAAAGCAGAAGCCACGTCGTAGTGAAGAAGAAGATGATCCATAGACTCTCCAATCTTCTTACATATATAACATCTATTTATCATGATAACAGACCACGCAGAAAAGGCAACCCGTGAAGGGGCCTGAGGGCACCAAACACTTTTCCAAGGAAAGCGACTACCTCTAGAGCAAGCCAATGGGTAAAAGAAGTACTTGACCTTGAACAAACCTTTTTTGGAGGAGACCTACAACATCTTGTCTTCGCTACCTCTTCTTACTTTAATTGAATGCAACGCCTGGAAAAAAGAAGCAAAAACATCCACCTCCTAATCGTGAGCCTCCCTAGTAAAGCTCACGTTCCACTGGTTGGAACCGCCCAAAAACTCCAAATTATCTGCAATAGAGGCGTCCTTCACACGAGCAATACCAAATAAAGATGAAAAAGCTACCTTAAGAGTCGTGTCCCCACACAACAAATCATGCCAAAAGCTAATCTTGGTTCCATCCCCCACAACAAATCTAGTGAAGCTTGAGAAAGAATCCCAACCTTTTCTAATGTTCTTCCACACCCCCACCCCAAAGGCACTTGCTGGCTCAAGAGGGCACCACCCGCCCCATAAGTTGCCGTATTTAGAATCCACCACTACTCTCCCCCACGCATCTCTCTCAAAACCCATAACGCTACAACCATTTACCTAGCAGGGGGCGATTGAACACCCTCAAATTTCTGATCCCCAACCCTCTCTCAGAGATTGAAGAGCAAACCTTGGCCCAGCTAACCAGGTGATATTTAAATTCTTCGCTTATCCCTTCCCATAAAAAGTCTCGTTGGAGCTTCTCAATTCGATTGGCCACACTAGCAGAAATGGGGAAGAGAGACAAGAAGTATGTAAGTAGATTGGGAAGAGTGCTATTGATAAGGGGAACCCTGCCACCCTTGGACAAATACAACCTTTTTCCAACTGACCAACTGACGCTCCATCTTTACCACGATGCCGTCCCAAATACACTTAGCCTTGTAACACGCCTTTAGCGGCATACCAAGACACTTCAGGGGTAGAGAGGAAGTCCCGCAGTCCAAGATGTCAGCCAACCCAGCCCAGATTATAAATGGACCCCTACCGCTTGAAAACCTACATCTTACTTCAACAGGTTGCAGAAAGTTTCACCCCTGCCCTACCAGTTTAAAAATATGCTACATATATTTCAGCTCCTAAAGAAATCCTCTCTTAAAATTCCTTTATTGAATTTGCACATTTAGGGAGAATTAAATAAATGCACTCAAAAATTCAAAATGACTAGATCTAAAGAGTTGCAATAGAGCATGAAGCCTATTTAAAAATAAAGGGCCACAGGAAACGAATGCAGAAGTTGTTCTCAAAGAACATGGTAGTGAATTATTTTAAGCCAAGGGAAGGAACTGCAAAGACTCAAACGCAAGAACGTCAAACCCATTCCATATTATCTACAGATTCTTAATATTCAGACGAAAAATGACTAGAGAACTCAACACTGAAAACAGGCAATATTAGCATGGGTGTTGTATTCTTTAGTGTGGACTCTCTTTATAAAGATTGTATGTTTGTCATTTTTAATTCTATAGATAAATTACTTCATAACAACATCCTCATCCCAACCGGTGAAGCCATGACTATTACAAGTTTTAAAGTTAATGAGAAAAAAAGAGTGTAAATGAAGGGCAGCTCACAAACATCTGAGCTTCCGCCTTAAACACAATGAAATTTATTGTTAATCAGCAGTTATGATCATCACTAACTGCTTCTAGAACACTACAAAGCAGTGGACCCACAATCTGCCCTCTCCAAATGTTCTAATCATCATCTGTTGATCTTTCATGCAATTTTGCCGCATTTTCTACAAGTATAGCTGCATCTGGAAAGATGCAATAGTGGGTGTCAAATAAAGTGTACTGCTCAGCTTTGGAGTTTTATCATGGTGAGAACCTGCAGCAAAGTTAATTACCAAAAACACAATGTTGGTTGCAACCCTGTCTACCCAAAAAAGAAAATACCAGGGTCGAAGAAAATGCTGGGTTTGCTCATATCTAATAATCAGAATGCTTTTATTGTGGGAATACAAATTCTAGATTCAGTCCTATGGCAAACGAATGTTTGGACAGTAGAATGAAATCTGGTATTTCCGGTGTGTTGTGCAAACTGGACTTGGAAAAAGCCTATGACCATGCTAATTGGGAGTTCCTCTCCTATATTCTAGGGCTCTTGGGCCTTGGTTCAAAATGGAGGAAATTAATATCTGCTTGTATCTCCACGGCCCATTTCCTCATCTTGATTAACGGCAGTCCGCATGGTTTCTTTGCAAGCTCTAGGGGCCTCCATCAAGGGGACCCACTTTCGCCTATTCTATTTGTGATTGTCATGGAGGCTCTTAGTAGGATATTGTCTAGAGCTACGATAGGGGACTAGTTATCTAGATTCTGAGTCGACCTCCATAACGCAAATCCTTTGGAGATCTCCCATCTTTTTTTTGCAGATGATACTCTCATTATGTGTGATGCGGATCGAGACCAGACTCTTAATCTGGGGCACATTCTACTGTGTTTTGAGGCTATTTCGAGTTTGAAGATCATTCTTTGGAAATCAGAATTAGTTGCAGTGGGTCACGTCCCGCATCAGGAAGAGTTGGTTGACATTCTGAATTGTAATATTTCTTCTCTGTAATTGAAATATTTGGGCCTTCACCTGGGTGCCTCTTTCAAGTCCAAAGCTATTTGGGATGAGATAGTTGAGAAAATGGAAAAAAGATGGACTAGTTGGAAGAAGATCTATTTGTCTCGAGGTGGTCGCCTAACTCTTATTAAGAGCATGTTTTTCAATTTGCCTACATACTTCTTGTCCCTTTTCCACTTACCAACTGATATAGCCAGAAGACTGGAGCGTAATCAAAGGCCTTTTCTTTGGGATGGTTTTGATGGAGAACTTAAGCTCCATCTAGTGAGCTAGAAGACTGATTTCCCCCCTGTTCCTAGAGGAGGGTTGGGTGTGAAAAACAAATTTTTTTATTAGGTAAGAAAAGAAATAGCATTAAAAAAAGCGTAAAGGCGCCTCTAAGCATGCAAAGAGTATACAAGGACACCGAAACAAAAGGAAAACAGAAAACAAAGGAAGAACACCCGAAAAAACCCAAAAGACAGAAGAAAGGCTACTTTAAACCCTCAACCTCTTGCCTCTAACCCGGCTAGAACCAACACCCCCAACATCGAAATTGATCAAGCATTCTAGATTCTTGACCTCTCTTTTCCCTTTTGCTTAGGAGCAGAGACAGAGTGCCACTTCTTATCAACTGAAGTCAAGAAATTCAAAAAACTCTTCTCAGTCCCCTGGAAGAAACCCCCATCGTGCGAAAACACGACTTAGCATCTTGCACTACCTTGGGGTATACAACAACCCCTCCCTCAAGATTATCCCCCTTCGAAGATTCACCCACCTCGAAGACCCAAGAAGATTGCTAGTCGCTCCAAGACATACCAAGTAAAAACTGGGGAGAACACCCAAACACCGAGGAGAACGGCCTCGGTGGAAACAAAACCCACTAAAAAGAGTGAAAAACCTTATGTTGTTTATTTAAGCTTTATTGGGTAAATGGCTTTGAAAATTCGCTCAAGAAGAGAATTTCTTATGGAGACAGGTATTGTTGAGAAATATGGGATCCAAAGAGAGCGATGGTGTTTCGAGGTTACTCAAGCGCCATATGGGGTGGGCCTTTGGATGGAATATTAAGAATGGCTGGGGGAATTTCTCCAACTTGGTCTCCTACAAAGTTGGGGATGGATCTCACCTTCATTTTTGACAAGGTGTATGGTGTGAAGAAGCGAATCTCACGTCCTTATTTCCAAAACTCTATTCCATAGCTTATGACAAAGAGGCCTTAGTGTCGGATTACATGGACGCTTCTGGCACTTATGACCAATGGAACCCAAGTTTTCTCAGGGCTGTCCATGATTGGGATCTTGAGTCCTTTGCTGCATTTCTCAATCTATTGTACTCTTCAAAAACCCATTCGAGAGAGAGATAAAATGTTGTGGACCCCAGAAGGTAACCTGGATTTGATGTGAAGAGCTATTACATTTCACTACAGTCTGGAAAGTCTTGTCTATTTCCCTGGAAGAGCGTTTGGCAGGTGAAGGCTCCACCTCGTATTCTTTCTTCACTTGGACGGTAGCTTTGGACAAAATCCTCACAATTGATAATCTAAGGAGGCGGGGTCTTACCCTTATCAATTGGTGTTGTCCTTGCAAAAAGAGCGAGGAGACCATCAACCACCTCCTCATCCATTGTGAGTTTACTAGCAAGATCTAGCACTCGGTTCTCATCTTATTTGGAGTCTTGTGGGTCATGCCTAGCAATATCCTAGAGCTACTTCATTGTTGGAAGACACAAGGTTGGGGTTAATCCAAAGAGGCCATGTGAAAATGGTTTCCTGAGTTACTTTATAATTCTAGTTGTCATTAAGTTAAAATGGTCATGCTGGAGATTAGAACTCTCAATGAAATCGTTAAGGCCTGCTAATCTCCTAAGAAATATCTCTTCTGGATTCACCAAGGATTACAATTTATTGCAAAACTGCTAAGATCCTTACTAAAAAAATCTCCAAAGAAATATCCCTTGTTAATTCACTATGCTTATGTACTGTGTTTGTGCCCAACCATAAGCATGTGACCATGCCAGATAACAGAAACTAAAACAACTGCTATTTGGGATAAAGAATCTCAAAAGTGAAGGACAGTGAATATTAACAGGGAATTTGCTAAAAATTTCTAATAATTTTCATGGACTGTCCAGTTGTACTTTGAAAACAAACAAACAACAAGAAACCAGAAAAATTCCAGCAACATGTTCAACAAATTGTTTGAACAATACATATCCTTTCCTGATACACAGCATCAGCTCATAAATGAAGAAAACATCATTATATGCACATGCAAAGCTCTTATTTGACTCTAAACAAACATTAAGAAAGCAGAAAACCACCATTAACACATACCACAAATTGTTAGAACAACGCATATCCATTGCTGATACACCAAATAAGGTAATAAATAAAGAAAATAACAAGTTATGTACATGCAGTCAATAATTGCTCTCACTTGACTACAAACAAACAGGAAATTAGAAAACACCATTAATACATGGCTTTTAGAACAATGACTTTTGTTGGAACAACAGATATCCATTGCTGATACACAATATCAGGTCATTAATAAAGAAGACAACATTAAACGTGCATGCAAAGGATCAATAACTGCTCATTCAAGTTACCGTGCTTATGCTCATGGTCACCATCATGATGATGATGGTCATGGTGATCATGGTCGTGATGATGATCATGGTCATGATCTTTCTTTTCATCTTCGGCATTGACAACACTCTCAATCCTGGCAAGATTCCAGCAATATTAGCCTACAACCCCAAAATCACCGATGCATGCTGATGCATGCTCAAGCGGGGGACAGCAAAGAACTATGTTGAAACTAAAGAGTTAAACAGGTGAATAAACAAAGTCAAACTGAGTATGTCTTTGTGAATGACCAAGTATGCTACTTAAATGGTGCCAACAAATAAAGTCTAAATAAATGAGACATACATAAAACGAAAGGGCCCATTACTTATCAAAAAAAAAAAAAAAAAAGCTACTAAAGGGCCTGTTTGGTAAAGTTTTTTAAAAGTATTTTTGAAAAAGTAAAAATTGAAAAGTGTTGTTTGTGAGGGCCACATCTGATAGATAATTGAAATGTGTTTCTGAAAAGCAAAAAGTTAAAAAGTGTTCTGCTTTAACTTTTTGAAACATAGAAGAAACAAGACGCAAAAATAATAATAAAAAAAGAAAAGAAATTGAGTTTGCTAAAGGCTGACCTCCATAAGTGACAGCCGCCCACCCTCTTATGTCGGTGGGAAGCTCCCATCCCTTTATTGGAAAAAGAGGGGGGGAGGGGGGTGATGATGCCTCCACCGTAGAGGGTGTGTGGTGTTCTACCCGCCACCAATTGCAATGGTGTGTGGGGAGGGAAGACCTATCTTCAGTGAAGGGGCGGCCTCCACCCTGTGAAGGCCAACCTCAATTATTTTATTTATTATTATTATTTTTTTTGTAAGTAACAAGGGCAGCCTCCACTTCTAAAAAAGTAATTGTGTTTGTTAAAAAATTGTTATATGAAGGTGGGGACCGTGGGGTAAGTTTTCTAAAAAGTGTTTTGTATTTTGTTTTTTGAAAAGTGTTTTGTCTTTTGTTTTAAAAAGTGTTTTAGTGGTGGGGGCCACATTTGAAAACTCAGTTGGATAACTATAGTTTGAAAAGTGTTTTTCAGTGTCTAAAAAGCAAAAAAGTGTTTTGCAAAAGTTTGCCAAAACATGACCAAAATTTTTCGAGCCCTAGTGCAAATTTGGATGATGATACATGTGTAAAATGATGGATCTAAATAACAATACATAGATAAAGATACCGGTTTCAAACAAAAAGGCAGGGAATGCCCTAAATATGTAGCCACTAAGATTCACATCTTTTGTAAAGCATAGAACTATTCAAACCCCGCAACAAGTGAATGAAAGATTACCTCTCCAAATCAAAGCCTCCGACTCCAAGAACATAATCCAAGTCAACTTTTCCAAACTCTGTCTGCTTTAAATTAGCCATTCCATTTATTTTCTGTCCTCAAACATACAACATCAACATCAATAGAGTGCTCAAATTGCAGAAATTGATTAGAAAACTAAAAGTCAAAATTAAATTATGAAAACAAAAAGCAATAAAACTATTAAGTATAACAAAAGGGAGGCGGGGGGGGACGATACTAACCTTTATTCGCTGGACCAAAGAAGCAATTTCTGGCTCACCAACAAGATCAGTCTAGTAGCAACGAGGGTAAGCATATCAGTAAGAGCAAATAAATTATATTCTCAAGTAAAACTTTCATCATAAAGCCGTGATATTTTTATGAGAACCCCAGCATCACAAACACAAGATGAAGGACCCCTAGTTGATAGACTTGTGAATATGTTGTGTCTCACATGCATATCATATTGGATCAAGACTGACATGGTTTGGCCAAGCCATTAGGAGTCTAGGATTGATTTCTTTTCTTTTCTTTTCTTTATTTTCATGAATTTGAGTCTTTAGTTTATGATTTATGGTTTGTTTCACAATTAGGAGCATATCCGTAATTTTATAAGATACCAGAAAATCGACAGTGTATATATATTTTAATAAGTAATCGAAATATCATTAAAAACATGAAAGTGTAACCCAGGTACACAAAAAGTATACAAGAGAATCACCTAGCTAGAAGGAGACTAATGAACAAGAAAATCATGAAAACTATCTCCAAAGGTGCTACAAACACAGCTGTCCAAATATAAAGAGAATAAAAGAAAAAAAACTTAAGCTCCTCCAATGTTCTCTCGCAGTCCTCGAATATTTGATCATTCATTTCCCTCCACAGGCACCAAGGAAGGCACCATTCGCTACACAACAGCACTTCGATTGCTAGCACTTGTCTACCAGCAAGCAAACAAATCAACTACCCGGCTAGGCATTACATAGGATAACCTCAAAGAGATTGAAAAAAGCATTCCATAAGGCAGAAGCAACCTCACAATGGAGTAGAAGATAGTCCACATACTCCCTATTCCTCTTGCACATACAATACCTTTTGACCACAATTACGTGCCGCTTCCTAAGGTTGTCCATTGTAAAGATCTTCCCTAGCCGATGTCCAAGTGAAAAAAGTCTCTCAAAGGAACCTTGGTCCGCCAAATACTCTTCCAGGGAAAAGGACTGCCATTATTACAGACTAGGACTCTGTAGAAGAAGCTAACTGCAAACACCCACTTTTTTGAATGGACCCACCAAAGCTTGTCTTCACCTTTTCGTCGCACTCTATAGGAATATAACAAATTGAAGAATGAAGCAAATGCATCCACCTCCAAGTCATGAGTCGCATTAATGAAGCTAATGTTCCACTAAGGGGAACCGTTTCTAATGAATTGCTCCTGAAGCATCATTCACACAAGCGATACTAAATAAATCCGGGAAAACTTCCTTATGTACCGTCTCCTCTCACCACATTTCGTACCAGAATCTAATCTTGTAGATGTCTCCCAACTCAAATCTGGTATGACAAGAAAACATCATCCATCCCCTCATGGTATTCTTCAATAACCCCACCCCAAACGGCCGAGGGGGTTCAATAGTGTTGGGATGCAACAATGTCGCTTTGCTCATATGGACAGCTTTTAAAACATGTTTTGTGGAGTGCAATTTCGAATGCTATAAAAGGCATTGGCTTCCCTCACTGGACACCAATTGATTTTTCTGATCCAACAAATGGTATCAGAGCCAGAGTCATAGGTTCGATTCTCGGGAGCGTCACGTTGAGGGAGGGATTGTTGGAGTGCAACAGTGCTGCTCTGCTCACTTGGACAGGTTTTAGAACATGTTTTGTGGGGTGCGATTTCGAATGCCATAAAAGGCGTTGGCTTCCTTCATTGGACATCAATTGGTTTTCAGGTAAGATGGTCAAAGGCCTGATCCAACAAATAGAACACCACCTACCCCACGAACTATCACATTTAGCATCCACAACAACTCTCCATCATACCCCTCTCTCATGCACATAGCACCATAACCATTTTCTTAAAAGAGCATGATTGAACATCCTCAAGTTCCGAATTCCCAACCCTCCTTCAGAGATCGGAGAGCAAACCTTGGACCAACTAACTAGGTGAAATTTGAACTCTTCACCTATCTCAACCCATAAAAAGTCTTGATGAAGCTTCTCCATGTGGTTTTGCAACACCAGCAAGAATGGGAAAGAGAGACATGAAGTACGTAGGTAAATTGGAAAGGGTGCTCTTAATAAGGGTAACCCTGCTACCCTTGACAAATACGTCATTTTCTAACTAGCTAACCGATGCTCTATCTTTTTAACAACACTGTCCCAAATAAACTTGGCCTTGTAGGAAGCCTTCAGTAGAAGACCAAGATGCTTCAAAGGCAAAGAAGAAACTTTTCACCCCAAAAATCTTGGGCTTTGTGGCTGAAGGACGGGGATAATAACACTAAATTCTTTCACAGGGTGTCAAATTCGCATCGGAGGTACAATCATGTGGGAGCTATGAGAATTAATGGGGCTATGTCTACTGAACCGATGGAGATTAAGGATCACATTGTCAATTATTATGACACTTTGTACACCGAGCAGAGTTCGTGGAGGCCTAGGGTGGATGGGATTTCTTTCTCTTCCATTGATGCGGATGAGTGTCTCTGGTTGGAATGTGTCTTTGAGGAGCAGGAGGTGGTGCGGGAGATGAGAGGGGATAAGGCTTCGGGTCTAGATGGTTTTTCTATGGCTTTTTTTCAGAAATGTTGGGCGGTTCTCAAACAAGATATTATGGTGGTTTTCTCATAATTTCATAATAGCTGCCAGTTTGAGAGGAGCTTGAATGCAACTTTTGTTTCCCTAATCCCTAAGAAGGTAGATGCGGTAGAGGTTAAGGACTTTAGGCCTATCAGTTTGGTGGGAGGGGTCTACAAAGTGATTTCTAAGGTCCTTGCTAACAGGCTCAAATCGGTGTTGGGGAAACTAATTTCGAGCTCTCAGAATGCCTTCATTGGTGGTCGACAAATCTTGGACTCAGTTCTTATAGCCAATGAATGCTTGGACAGCCAAATGTGGTCGGGGGAGGCGGGGTTATTATGTAAGCTGGATTTGGAGAAAGCATATGATTGCGTGAATTGGGATTTCTTACTCTACATGCAAAGGTGTGGATTTGGGGAGAGGAGGAGGAAATGGATTAAATTGTGTTTTTACAGTAAAATTTTTTATTTTGGTTAATGGCGTGCCAACAGGTTTTTTTCAGAGCTCGCGGGAGATTAGGCAAGGTGATCCTCTTTCTCCCTTGCTGTTTGTGGTGGTTATGGAAGCGCTTAGTAGGATGTTGAATGAGTCTATGCTCCAAGGCTTGTTGTCTGGTTTCTCGGTGGACATCAGGGATAATAAAGCTTTAGTGGTGAATCATTTGCTGTTTGCTGACGATACATTAATTGATTGTGGAGCACAGGCCGAGCATGTGCGAAATTTGAGGTGTACCTTCTTATGTTTTGAAGCAGTGTCAGGGTTGATGATTAATTTAGGCAAATCCGAATTGGTCCCTATTGGCGACGTGGATGGTGTGGAGTCTTTGGCACATATTCTGGGTTGTAGAATTGAGTCTTTGTCGATGACATATTTGGGTATGTCGTTGGGGGCGTCGTTTAAATCTCTTTCTATTTGGAATGGGGTTATTGAGAAGGTGGAGAGAAGGTTGGCTAGTTAGAAAAAGCTTTATTTATCCAAGGGTGGTAGGGTGACGTTGATTCATAGTACACTGTCCAGCATTCCTACTTATTATTTATCTCTGTTCCCTATTCCTGTGAGTGTAGCCAAGAAACTAGAGCGGCTTCAAAGGGAGTTTCTGTGGAGTGGTATGGGGGATGAGACTAAATTTCATTTAGTCAATTGGCATCGGGTTTGTTCTCCAATCAAGGCTAGTGGACTGGGAGTTCATAATATTATTAAGTTTAATCAAACCTTATTGGGGAAGTGGATGTGGAGTTTTTCGCAGGAACGTGATGCTTTGTGGAGATCGGTGATTGAGGTGAAGTATGGGAGTGTGAGGGGAGGTTGGAGTTCATTATCGGTGACGGGGTCTTATGGTGTGAGTGTTTGGAAGTTTATTCGAAGGGGGTGGGATAATGTAGCCAAGTACTTGCGTTTTGAGGTGGGTGATGGGTCTCATATTCGCTTTTGGCATGATTTATGGTGTGGAACAGGCCTCTCAAGCTATGCTATCCAGCTTTGTACTCTATTGTTCGTTTTTCAGATGCTTGGGTGGTGGATAATCTGTCAATGGTATGAAGTGTGACTCAATAGAATGTTCTCTTTACGCGCTATGCTCAAGATTGGGAGGTAGAGATGGTGATGTCCTTCTATGAACAGTTATACTCTATTTGGATTCGGCATGGGGAGGTTGATAAGGTGGTGTGGAATCTTTCTAAGAAGAGGAATTTTGCAATGAAGACTTTCTATAAAACATTATTTTGTCACGAGGTGGCTTCTTTTCCTTGGAAGGTTATATGGCCTGTTAAAGCTCCAAAGCAGGTGGCGTTCTTTGTTTGGACAGCGGCTTTAGGAAAGATTTTAACACATGACAATTTACGTAGGCGTGGTATTGTGATGGTAGAGTGGTGTGTTATGTGTAAAAAGTATGGGGAATCCGTTGATCACCTTCTTCTTCATTATGACGTGGCACGGGTTGTTTGGAGTTCTTTTTATAGCTGGTTCGGGATGGAGTGGGTTATGCCTAGTAGTGTCTTAGATTTATTGAGTGGTTGGGGCACCTTCCTGGGTCGTGGTCCTATTAACCGTATTTGGAAGCAGGTTCTTTTATGTGTTTTGTGGAGCTTGTGGCGTGAGAGAAATTCTAGGCTTTTTGAGGATGTGGAGGTTACGATTGGGGCTCTTTGTAGAAATGTGCTTAATATGTTATATCTTTGAGTATCGGCGCATAGCCCGGGTAGTATGTCATTTGCTGATTTTATACTTTCTTGTTCGTTTCTTTCCTCTGTTTAGGGGCTCTTTTGTATACTTCCTGTGTATTAAGGTTGCGCCCCTCTGCGCTTTTTAATGAATTATTACTTATCAAAACAAAAATAAGAAAAACTTGATAATCTAATCAAAAGGATTATGATTCCTGTGCATTGAATTTGTACATGTAAGTCCATTGGAGAAGCAGCTAAACATCTACTACTTCATTGCTCTGTTGTCAGAGATTTGTGGCCTTTTTCTTTCTCTTTATTTGCCGTTCAGGATGTGATGCCTTTGAACGGTCATTGATATGTTTTTCTTTTTTGATGGAAATCTTAGTTTGAATGGCATAGTAATGGATTGATATAGGATGCTACACCTCTATGTTTGATGTGTTTGCATGCTCTATTAAAGTATTTATTTTTGGTATCATTGAATAAATGGATACTTGCTTTTGACTGCATAGATAGACTGAATTTTGCACGTGTTCTTTCGGTGGACCTTCTCCATTCCTGAACACTTAAGGCCTCTCTTTTTATCTAATAAGCCACTGCTTATCATTAAAAATCTAGATGACTTAGCTCTATGTCCAGTGTACAAAAAAAATAGTAATCACACGTACCTTATTCACTATGATACGGTCAGCATAAGCAATTTGTTCTACAGCCTCATTAACTATTCCTTTTGGCTTAACTTCATCCAGGTGAAAGCCAACATGTTTAGCATCAACCAATGTGACAACACCATCCAACTTGACATCATTAAAAACCTGATCCTCAGCATAAAATGTCTGGATGATAGGAGCTGGATTTGCCAATCCTGCAGAGTAGCAGACAAATCTCATCAAGTATTACAAAGGATAAAAAAGTAGTAGAAAATAACCATGCAATTCCCATTGCACATATTAAGTTGATTATCTTGAGCATAAGCAGTCTCACTACCTGTCGTCTCTATTACTATATGATCGAATCTCCCTTTCTTCTTATTGACCAATTCCGAGATCATCCTCACAAGATCGCCCCTCACAGTGCAGCAAAGGCAGCCGTTATTCAACATGACAATATCTTCAGCCCCAGTAGTTTTTGCAGCAACTAAAGAACCATCAATGTCTACTTCCCCGTACTGCAAATTCAAGAAAAGAACATGATATGATACAGGACGTAAAAATCACCTTTAAGTATCAATTACCAACATGGCTCACAATACGCATGCCTGCACAACACATTAGAGAGAGCAAGATTTGACCTCATACCTCATTCTCAATGACTGCAATTCGCTTCCCATGCTCCGCAGTCAAGATATGGTTAAGTAATGTTGTCTGTTCAATTCGCATAAAAGCATAGAAATATAAGTATTTATATGTGCGCGCACTATAGAAGAAACAAGTAAAAAGTTTCATTCACAAGGCCAACATGACCTCAAAATTCCCTATACCATTCTTTTTTTAGAATATAAACTTTCTACAAATTGGGTTATAGGAATTTCCCAAACCAAGTCACTAAAAATGTTCTATGTCCCTTAAACATGTGAGAAACACATGTTTTTAAATAATACCATCAAAAAAGCATATGAGAAGCACACGCTATTAAAAAACATTGCTTCTCACATGTTAAACGACACATAGTACTTTAAAAAACTGAATTGGAGGAATTTTCCTACAACTCAATTTGTAGGAAATTTTTGTTACACATGCACTCAATGGGCCTTGGACTCACATCTTTTCCCTCCATCATGATCCTAAGATGAGAAGAAGTGGTGTTTAAGCCAGAGCTCAATGACAAATTTTACTATACAATATTTCTTCACATATAAACATCACTAGCAAACCGCAAGGGTTATAAGCAACACATGCGATGCTATCAGAATTCAACCTCATAAGGCTTGTAAAACCCGACAAATCTTTTTGATTTCTAAGATACTGTTCCTCTGAAATTTGATAATAGCTTTACCAGCTAACATTCATTTCAAAAGCACTTCTAAAAAATCAATACCTTTCCAAAACCACAAGCTTCTCCCAATTCTAACCGTAACTTTCCAAGTCACATTTCTCACATAATACATATCAAAAGTCGAAAAATATATAAAAATTAAGAGTAATGTTACATATCACACAAACATCCCACAAAAATATACAAAAATTAAGAGTAATGCTACATTATCCAATGGCTAGTAGGCCTTGCCACATTGGAATATTTGTGGGATGTTTGTGTGTTATGTAGCATTACTCAAAAATAAATAAATAAACGTCATTTAAGCTTCTTTTTTCTCAGAAAAATCATTTAAGCTTATTTCAGGAAATTACTCTGCATTAGAACGAAAAACTAAAAATTGAGTTGATATTTGGCCCAAATGATTAAAGTCAAATTAAATAGAACCTTTCCAGAGCCTAGGAATCCGGTAATTATAGTGGCCGGAATCCGATCATCGGGTGGAATCTTCGTGGAGACATCGGAGCCTTCGCTCTGCGGCGTCGTTGTGGCGGTGGCAGCCATCGTGAATCGGCGCGAGCCTCCTCTAGGCCTAGCGATAATTCTGGAGCGAAATGACGACGTGGTGAAGCGTAGAGACTGGGATTGGCGGGTCTTCGGTGGCAGTAGAAAGGGAAGGACGGTGGCTCGGAGCTGTGAGAGTTGGGTCCGGTGGCGAGCAGTGAGTGTGAGGAAGTTGGTGGCCAGTTCCGCGGTTATCGAAGCCATGGTCGCTCGAGATGCTGAGGTTTGTGGTCTGGGGTTTTAGAGTTTTGATAGAGAACGAGGGAGGGTTTATTGGGGTTATCTGGAATCAAATGATATCAAAGATGTACTTGTGGACCGTGTACCAAGTATGAAGCCTGGTATTAGAATATTAGGAAAATAATAATTATTATCGAGAAAGATGAAGGGTGGAATGAAATAATTCAATTCTTTAAGGCATGCATGTCTGGGTAGCATTTTGTTTTGTTATTAATTTTTAAAAATATGTTTGGATAGGTTTTTTAAATTCATGTTCTACTTAAGTTTTATTTAACTTTTTTCAATTTTGTCTCAAGTTCTCTAAATCATCCAAAATAATTTCAAAAAATAATTTTTCTCGATATTCATAATTATGAATATAGTAAAAAATAATAGAATATAATACAAAAAAATCACACACCTAAGCGAACCCTTAGTTTGGTGACAACACATATACCACAATTTGAATTGAACCAAAATTACTAAAAAACTCATAATTTCTTTTTTTTTTTTTAAAACTCAAATCTTAAAAAAAAAAAAAAAAAAAAAATTGAAGATGTTCAATCTATGGGTGGTCGACCACCCAAAGCGAACCTCGGTGGTGGCCAAGACCACCCCCGACAAGCATCAGGGGTAGCCACAACCACTCTCGGAGGGATCCGGGGTCGTCGAGGCCAGCCTAATGGCACTAGGGGTGGCCACACCACCCCTAGGGTTTGTTGTGGGTGGCCAGCCACCTACAGATCTAACCAATTCTTTATTTTTTATTTTTTTTAAAAAAAAAGTTTAATTTGAAAAAATTAAAGAAAAATATGGTGTTTTTTGAAAAATATTATGGGCTAGTTTGGCAACTCATTGTCATTCCCCTCTTATTTTTTTTTCACTTCTTTCAAAAATATCAAATCAAAAACATTCTAACTTTTTTACACTTTTTATATCGCATCAATCATTTTTTATTATTATTCAAATAAAAAAATTCACTACAAAACAAAACTTTTTCACTTTTCTATAAAACATTCCCAAATTTTATATCACATCAATCACTTTTTTCTACACAACACACAAATATTTCACAACCCAATCACTTACCAAACAAGCCCATCTATTCCCTCAAGAATAACTATTCCTCTCATATTTTAGAGAAATATCTATTCATCTTCGTAAGTGAATAGTTATTCCCATATAATAGGTTCCTATCAAATAAAATAATGAGTAATGCTACATATCACCCCATTGTCCCCTTTTTGTCCCCCCAAAAGTGATGTGATTTTTAAAATCACCATTGAATTTATGATAGATCACTATTGAATTTTGATCCAATGGTGATTTTAAAAGCCACATCAATTTTGAGGGGGCAAAATGAGGACAAGAGGATGATATGTAACATTACTCTAAAATAATAGTTATTCCAATGGAATAGTCATTCCATTCCAAGGACTTATTCCGTGAACTAAATGAGGCGGTGAAAACTTTAAGGTCAATTGCAATGTCCCTTGAACTTAAAAAAAGTTACAACAAAATTTCCAAACAAACCTCCTCCTTTCTCAATATAATAAATTGTGATCATGTGCTTATCACATGTTTTTTTAATATTTTTAATAATCTTATTATGTGATGAGAATTTCTACTAATATTTAGCATTTTAGCTAATAAAAAAAAAACACAATTTTTCTACTTTATTTATTAATTTTTCAATACAGACTCTAATAGATTTTTTTTTTATCACATTTTCCATTTTTTTTTAAATATTATTTTCGAGTGATTTTTTATTGTTTTCTTAAATCAAAAAGAAAAAAGTGAGAAAAAGAGAGAGAGAGTAGAGTATTGACTTCACCTCCGCACATCAATGGTTAATCATATTTAATTAGAGAAATTCATTATATGCATGTTATAAATAAACAAGAAATTATCTTATTAAAGAATAAATATAATCCATCTTCGGTTGGTACGGATCGTCTACCTAACCATTAAGATGTGGTACGACCCGTCTTCCCTAGGTATGAATTAGTTATGACTTTAATAGGATACATACAATTAATAGAATAATATAAACTGTATTCGGTTGGCATAGATCATCTACCTAAATTACACTAAATTAGGGTGTAGTACAATTCATCTTTCTTAGGCATGACCTGTTTAATCCTTTTGATCATATGTCAATTAAACCCGTTGTATAATCATTATTCTCATAATCACAGAAAATAAGAATGATTTGAGTTCAATCAAAGTAAAAAGTTTTCTAAGACAAGAAAAAAATTCTACCAATATTGATTATGAATTGAAGAACAATAGCATTAAAAGATTAAGAGTAATATCAAATCGTAGCAATTCTCATAATTATACAACCAGCATGCATAAATTAAAATTCTCTAAATTAAGATACAATCAAACCATTGTGATTCGATAGAGCTACATCAATACCCTACAAATGATTTTAGCCGCTCATGATGCTGCTACTATGGCCTCCTGCCATGGTTACTTATCTCCACTCTTCAAGCCTTCAAGAAGTATTTTACTGAATTTGCTTTAGGTGGCAGTGTATCTTTCTTCAATGTTTAGAAGCCTATTTATAGAGATTAGGAGAGGCTTAAAAGCCCTAGGAATCCTAGAAAATTCGTATTTTAGTCTCATAGTTCGAGTATGAGAAGGACAACCTTTTTTCTTTTCTAAATTCCCAATCCAAAGTGGAAAAAAAAAAGACTGCTGCCGCATCTGTTAGACAGTGTGTGCTCGAGCCCAAGGGATGTGCGCTCGAGCCTAGGAGTGATGTGCATGAGCGTCGTTGCGCTAGAGCCGTGCTGGTGGGACGCTCGATCCCAGGGTTTCAGCATGCTTTTCAAAGTTCATTTTAAGCTCAATTTCCATGTAATTATTGCATCTATCATATGAAGTCTTGAAACATGAAAACAAAACAAATTTAAACAAATAACAATGCTAATGATTTAACATATGCGAGTTAAAAGGCTTGAATGTGCAACATTCAACGCTTATCAAAGAACAATCGCCTGGAAAGTTTCGAATCCCTAGTGAAAGCCTCAAGCCCAAGTCTGGTCTTGAAGCCACGGGAAGAAAGAAAGCTGCTTGAAGAATTGAGCGGCCTTCGACTTATAATGCTTATACTTTTTCTTGAGTCTCCTCACACGACTCTCGGCCTTCTTTAGTTTCTTTGTTAGAACCCTCTAACTTTCCTTAGCGGCCTTCTGCTTATCTTTAGCAGTGCGCAAGTCAGACTGCACGAGAGAGTTACTAGCCGAGAGGGCCCCACACCTTGCCTCGACATCATTCAGCCGAGCCTGCAACTCGGTAGACTATCGAGACTACTCTCCCAATTGGGTAGTAAGCTCCTGAGACTTCTCCTCAGCCAAAGTCTCTTTTAGTTGACTCTCCGCAAGTTTCTGGTCCCGCTCAGCTAAGAGTTTCTTGAGATTCTCCACCTCGGGTTCCAAGTTCCTTAGCCGCGTAACCTCATACTCCAAGCTTCTCACCCAAGTCCTCAGCTCGATCACCTCTTGAGGGTAACTGCGGAGGTATTCGGTATGCTGATCGTAAAGAGCCACCAACTTGACAGCTTGCTGCAAAAAGGAAAGAAGAGGTCAGCATAATCCAAGTGATAAAGGAAAGAATGACAGAAATAATAAACATTCATATCGCAATCTGTTGATGAACAAGGACGTCATTGAAACTCTCAGGAGGAACCCGACCGGATACATTTCCTTGAAGAAAATTCTCTAGTATTATAGCCCTAATAGCCTCCATTGGGTCTCCCTGCATGCCATCAGCCAAGGACCGAATCAGCAACCTCCTCCTAGAGTTACTTGTCCCGGAAGGGCTTTCGAAACCCGAGAGCCCAACTTCAGAAGGGGAAAAAGGGTGGGACCCTGTAGGTAGAGTTTCTCCCCTTATCTCTGGAGTCGATGCTCTCAGTCCCTCCACATCCAAGTTCGATAGGGGAACCCTTGGTTCTTCCATTTTTGGGTTTGGTATAGGGGCCCTCGCTTCTTTTGCCTCCAAGTTCGGTGCAGGAGCCCTCGCTTCTTCCACTTCTAGAGCTCCCCCGTAGCCAGGGTTTGTAATCTCTCCAAGGTCCTGGTCGAAGCCTCAGAAGTTTCGAGAGTGTCCTCGGTAAGAACCACCCCTGGAGCTAAGGGGGCGGCAAAAATCTCCGCTCCCAAAGGCGGCGAAGTAAGGAAAAAGTTGTTTGAAATCAAGGGAGAAGGAGAAATACTTACCCTCGCCTTTCTGATTAAAACATCAGCCTCTAAATCTTCAAACTTGAAGCCATCCGAGATACGCACAAAATTGAAGTCCACAGGGATAGCTTCTTCCCGGTTCGACAACTCTTCTTCAAATGACACAAGAGGAGTCGGAATGTGAATCCTCGGGTGGACATAATAGGCCTTTGATTCGGACACGAGACCCCGTAAATGTTGATTGATGTCAGCATGCTTGGGCCTTTTTGCAACCTCATCACCTCCTCCCGCCTCAAGTGTACGGGGCCTCTTCTTAGCCATCATCTTAACCCTCTGACCGTTGCCTCAGGAGTCGCCACCCTTGATCTTGATAGCAACGCCCATCAACTTGTTGTTCGGTTGCGGCGTCTTCTCTTGATCCTTAGCCGGAACCCGTACAGAAGCCTTGGACATCTTCCCTTTTCCCTTGTCTGCAAGGTCTTGAACTTTCTTCTTCCCCTTATCCGAGGCGTTTGATTTCTTCCCCTTCCCCTTCTTCGGGGCATCTCGCTTCAGTGCATCGGTCTCAGATTGACCCTTCTTTGCTGTCTTGGACTTGCCCTTTTTATCAAAGGGGACTTTATTCCCAGGTATCCAATACTCGAGAATCTCCCTCATGTTGGTATCTGTGACGATATGATCAAATTTTATTGAATCAAAGTTCGATCCCATCCAGGAGAGGATGAGCATTGTGTCCACCCTTCGTCTTTCGGTTATATTCAACTCGGGAGGCTCCCTCAAATCATTGACCAAAGGTGCCCATTCCCAGGGCACCCTCTGATCCTCAGAAAACACTTCGGTGTTAACGGACTCCCATTGACCTGAGACTCAAGAAAGTTGACGCCTCCAGTCTTTGTTGTTAGAGTAGTTCTGGCAGAGGTAGATGAAAATCGACTTCACACGAACTAAGAATTCTACCATCCCCTTGCGCTTGCCAGCCGGCGAGTAGATGTTGAAAAATTTCGAAATGGTCATCCGGGCCCCAAGCACCGTCTGCTAGAGGATAAAAAAGGCAAAGAGGTATCTCCACGCGTTTGACACGATTCGCATTGGAGTTACACCCAAGAAGGTCACGAGCTCCCGAGCGATGGTCGGAAATGGGAACCGGAGCCCGACCATTAGCATCCTTTCAAAGATTGCAACTTCACCGTCGTTGATGGTTCGAGTGGCCGAATCTTGGAAGTGAAGATGGACGGAAGAACATATATCATAGTTATGGCGGAGGTGACGTTCGTCCGCCACTTTCACCTTGGCTACAAACCGAGCCTCATGCGGTAACAGGACCAGGAGAACCCCCCCGACCTGAGCATCATCGTGATCAGATTCAGAACCCGAAGCCATTACGTTGTTGGAGTTGGAGAAAAGGAGAGAATTGGAAAAAGAGAAGTCGTCGGAGATAAGGAACACTGGGAGCTTGAGAGAACTGGAGAGAAAGAGGAATGCAAAGTGAAAGATGAAATGAAAAAATAGAGGAAGGAAGGTTTAGATAGAGCTTCCCTCGGAAACCTAAAAGTCGTGCTTTTAAGGAAAAGCGAGTACGAAGGCCCCGGAATCGAAGCGTCACACCGAGAAGACACCTAGGCACGAGGAAACCACGCGGAAACCAGGAATCGAAGTGTCGTACCTAGAAGACGCGTGGGCATGCGAAAATCCCACAGAAACCAAGAATCGAGGTTTCTGACCGATTGATTGACAGATCTGAGTACGGAGCTCGAGGCAATTGACAATTCGGCTGATTAATTGACAGCTATGTACTAGACAATCGAATGAAATGTACCTGAGACTCAAGCCAATTAAATGGTAAGGCCTGGGAAGCTCAACTTTTATAATATATAATTCCCTTAACCAAAGATCATCTCGGATAAGAGAAATTAGGGGTTAATTGTTGGGAAATATTCTCAATAGTTAGTAAATGGGCCCGACTGTTCAAGTCGGCCCATTCACTATTCACAGTCCCATGGAAAAGCCAGCCTTAGGGCCTCTTAACCGAGCCCATCAATTCACTAAGAAGGTCAGGCCACATGATCAACCTTGTGACAGATCTAAGCCCACCCAGAAACAATCTGCAAGAAGCCCATAGAGAGATTAAGCCCCCGAGATACTGAGAGGTGTCCCGGGACGTTGAGGCCTATGTTCTGGATATGTAGGCGCCCCATGATCCGAAATAAGGAGGTGCACATCCTTAACGCGTGAAGGAGTACAATCCAAATGTGTGGAGACCCCACGTTCGGATATTGGAAGACCCACTAGTTGGACGTGTGGAGACCCCAAGTTCTGGACATTGGGAAACCCACGATCAGAGGATCAACTCCCCCCGTTTCTAGGAGAAGCGATTATCACCCTCACTTTAAATACCCACAGACATCCAGGTATACTCTAGCTGAAATTATTGTGATTAAGACATTTATACATTCTCTCATATTTTGTTGAAAACTGACTTAAGCATTGGAGTGGGACCAGCTGGCACCCCCAGCAACCATCCTTACCGAGCTCTATTGTTTTGTAGAAATTCCAAGACGAACTTTCTAGAAGCTTATGTTACCGACTAGAAACTATTTTAATAGTGAGGACTTACAATCTTGTTATTATGTAATGAGAAAAGAAAATGCTTGATGAAAAGCACGTGAAATTTGATTCCCCCTTTTAAAAAATCTGTGAATGTTTGAAATGTCGATTTAATTGTGGGTTATGTATTCCTTTTTCAGGCAACTACCCTACGATTTCCAACCAAATGGTTATAGTAAGGCTACGATTAAAATTGTAAGGCTCTTGCACTCCAACTTGTGATTAACAACAGTCTTTTTTTTTTCTTTTTTTTTTTCCTACTTAACTTTTGGTTTTAACACATAATTCTATCCACAAACATGTCTTTTGCTCCATGTTACCTTGTTCCATTACCGAAAATTTTCTATTCACCTTTGTTTTACCGAATCGAAGCAGAGGCCATGCATGACCCAATAACTTCCCGATTCACGCTTCCTCCGTGTTATGTGGCTATAGTTGTATCATCCACCACTTTTATTAATTGTTTCAGGTATTTCGGATTGGGTTTCCTGGCCCTTCGTACTCTATCACTCTTCAAAATTTCTTGTTAACTTTCAATTGAACAAAATATCCAGAATCAATTGCTTTAGGTTGCTTACCTTGCTATAAAGCGTTGCATCCAAATCATGTAACTATTTCTGAAATATACTTAAAACCAGCATCTTGTGTAGAAATTTAAAATACAAGAATAAAAGAAAAAGCAAGAGAGAGAAGATACAAAAAAAAAATTATGGATGGTTCGATCTTAGACACCTACATCCACCACTCTGAATGACTCCTAGAGCTACATTGACCATTGTGTCTTATTGATTTTTATTGTTTATAATACAAAGGTCCTTATTTATAGGGTAGTGAGTAAGTACAAGTATGTTAATCAAATGCCCATGAGGATTGTAATGGATTTGATTACAATTAACCCTTAAATAAAGAATATTTTGATATTGACCTAATCTGGAATATATGAAAAATATATTATGGGGGAAAACTACATTTAAACCCTCCAAACTACCAGCTGTTTTTGAAGTAGCCCCCTAAACTACCAACATTCGCACTATGGCCCCACAAACTACCAAAAAGACCCAATTTGTCGAAAGATTCCTATAATACCCTTGCCACATGCCATATTTTTAATTAAAAAATTAAAAAAATTAAAAAAAATTAAAAAATTAAAAAATTTAAACATTAAATTTAAAAATCAAAGGAAAAAAACTATTTATATATATATATATATATATGGGGGTGGCCGAACCACCCCTAAGGGAGATGAGGGTGGCTAGCCACCCCCATTTTTTTTTTTAATATTTTTAATAATTCTTTGATATAGCCCTTTTCCAAGTAATTATGGTGTAATTGTGTTTTTCTTTGAGAATTCTATAAAGAAGAATAATGGTTGTTTAATCTTGAGATTATGCTTTAATGTTTATATTCAATTTTAATAAATCTTTTATCTTGTCTTAGAAAGTTGTTTATTTCTATTGAACACAACCTTCATATTTTCTGTAATTGTATGAAGGATGGCTTTACAACTGTTTTAATGGACACAAAATCAAGAAGGTTTGATAGGTCATGCCTAGGAATGATGAGTTACTTTACACCTTATTTAGTTTAATTTATGTAGAACAATTCATGCCTTGCCGAAAGATGAGTTATGTTTATCCCTTGATTACGTGTATGGTAATTAAGAGATTTGATAGTTCATACCTAGGGAAGATGGATCGTACTGCATCTTAGTGATTAGGTGAATGATCCGTGCCAACCGAAGATGGGCTATTTTTATTTCTTAATAAAAGAAATTTCTTAACGACATCATTCGGTGATTGACAAACATACACGAGTCATATTATTCTTGTAAATGAAATTCTCATGTTAAATGCAATTAACCATTATTATGAGGTTAGTGGTGAAATCAATCCCCTATATCTTTTCCATACTATCTTATCTTTACTTTTATGTTTTTATTTAGTTTCAATTAAAACCAAAAACCAAATATCTTTTCTGTATTAGATTATAGTTAATTTCAATAAATTAACAACGACCAAATAGTCATTGAGGTTCGACACCCTCACATAGACCTTATCCTACAAAGATTCGTTATATTGCAAGTGATAGTTTATTATTGATATACTTTTGCTTTATAAAGACCACATCAATTTTTGGCCCCGTTGCCGAGGACTGTTACGGATACATTGTTAAGTTTTTTGGATTAAATCTAATTTGATTCGTAGTTTAGGAAATTGTATATATTTGATTTTTACTATTCTAGTTTTTTCTGTTTCAGGTTCAACGCTCGAGCACAACACTGATGTACAGAAGGGCTTGAGCGCAATTAATTGGGCTCCATCACACCTTCCCAGATCAGTAGTACTGAAGCTACTTCACTGAAAAGAGCGGTACACCTGAACTTTTTGTGATTTTTTTTCCTGTATATATTTGTTTGTTTTACTTAGTTATGATTGGTCGCTGTTCTTTGTCACTTCTATCTTTGAGACCTTGACCTTGAAGCATGGCTATGGACTCATATGAAGGTTATCAAACTCACTTTGGGTTTGATCACTTTGAATTAGAGCCAATGGCTTTCTCTAGACTGGTGAATAATCCTTACTCGAATTATTATGACCTGGGATGGAGAAACCATCATAATTTCTCTTGGCAAGATCAAGCCACAAGAAATTCAGCCCTAGAGTGTCATGAAATGCACAATCAAGCATATCCGCAGTTCAACAATCAAGCGTTCTATCCACCATCTAACTTCCTTCCTCCCTACCAACAATGGCAATCAGCTCCATATTGTGCTGACTTAGAGGATAATTGGCAGACTACCAACCTTATTCCACATAACAGCCTCCACAATAGCAGTCTCAGGCCGCACCATCTCCTCGGTCGGATTCTGACTTTCAAGATCAAATGTTGAAACTTGTGAGAGAGATGAATCAGACAATGAACTCTCACTCTCAAACCATTGCCAAGTTAAAGGCTCAAATGAGACCTCACTTTCAATATATAGCCAAGCTCGAATTCCAAACGGAGCAGCTAGTTCATGCACTCAATCAGATAGAGGGAGGAGCTTTGCAATCTATTTGAAGACAATTCTCCATATTACATGATTAATGAAACTGCTTCAAATAGTTTTCATGATGAACTGATCCAGGCCAACATCCCACTGAGGAGAGAAAGGATACTTGACAACAAGATGGGGGAAAGAAAGAATAAGTTGGTTCTGACTTTTGAAACCCTAGAAGATCCAATTCCATACTCAGCTCCTTTTGAGATGGAATATGAGCCCAAAGATTCATTTCTTCAAGATCTTGAAGAGCCTATTGAAATAGTGGGCTTAAAGCTTAACATCTTCCATGCCACCGAGCCACCACTGTCTGAGAAGGAATGTTTCTTCCTAGACTTACTGAAAAAATTTGTTGAAGACTCACTTTTTGGCATTTTGACTAAGGAATATTTTGCACTCCCATTCATTGATCAACCCATAGGGTGTAAATTTTAACGGGTTTGGCTGAAGACATTAAACTTAGCACTTATGGGAGGCAACCCACACTTTTCATATATTCTTCTTTTTGTTTATCTTTGTTCGTTTTTTTTTTTTTCTCTTTTTGACACTTTAACCAGGAATGACGTTATTGCATCGAGGTTTGGGGGAGTACTTTCATCCCACCTTTTCATTTCTACCCGGTATTGTATCTCTAACTATACATTGGGGACAATGTATCGTTTAAGTTTGGGGGTATGGAAGAATATTTTGCTATCATGTTCTACATATTGTAAATGCCTGATCATGTCATTTCTAAGAATTTGGTTAAACTTTAATTGTGATTTGTACTTCGTTGGCAAACTTAAGATTTTGAACAAATGATTATTTTATTAGGGAATCTACATCTTGGCATTTACCTTTGGTACATAAGAATTCACATGTTTCACTTTGAATCTATCACAAGCACATTAGCACATGGGTTGTGAGGTATAACATGAGAAATCAATAGTGTCTGTTTTAAATATCTTGAAATAAAGTGGGTGACTTATTAGATAAATAACCTTGGCATGAGAATAGTAAAAAAAAAAAAAAAAAAAAACAGAGAAAATAATTGAATTTCTGACTGAGTAACTGGACATCTTGCCTCATTAAGCATTGAGTATTCAAGTCAAAATGTGTGGAATTTGGATTGCTTGATAAAATGGCTAAGTTTAGCTTTGTAGCTTTTTTGGCTCGAGTTAGTAAGTGTTTGGGGTGTTTTACACTTAGTGCCCTAAAACCATCTGTTTTGGGAGTCATTGACCTAACACTCGATACATGGGTCAATTAGAAAGCTTGAAGGAGCTAAGCATTTGTGCAGCATGAGAAAAAGAAAGAAAAAAGAAAATAATATCATCATACCTTGGTTGTTTCATCTAATGGGGATCCGAGTGAATTTTGAGGTATTAAATCATGCACATTGAAATTAATTTAAAGTCTCATAAATTGTGTGTTAATTGACTTTACACCAATTTGGACTTGTGATACTTCAATCAGCCATTGGTAAATGTTGACACTTTGGAATTCTTAAAAGTTTTGTAAATGGTGTTTATTTTGTTAAGTTTGCTAATGAATAAGAATCATTGTTTTTGTGGGTACGTAGCACTTTTGGTAAACCCTCACAAGACTTCACTCGTCCACTAGGAAGTCCTAGGGGTTTAAAAGGCTTGTAGCATACGCTAAATGCAATCTTGTTTCCCAGGAAAGAGGAAGTAGAGTAGTTAATTCATTTTGTTTTAGGGGTAATTACCTTTTCCCCCCATGAACTACTAAGTTTTACAGAAATCCCTCATGAACTACCAACTTGACCAAAATAGAGTATTCAACTACCACAGTTACATACTTTTCCCCTTCTGTCAGTCGGAGTGGTTAAAATAGACGGTTAACGGGTCATGTGCCGTCTAAAAATTTCTCTTCCTATTTTACCATCGTCTTCATTGTCAGTTCATGGGGCATGTTGGAAGAGGATGGTAGTTCATGGGAGAAAAAAGGTAATTACCCCTATGTACCAAAGTTACATTTTTTTTTTTTTGTAAAAGCCAACAATTCTTTTTTACAATTCAAATCAATTTCTTCATATTTTTATCTAAAAAGGTTTAAGTTTACGTAATTAAACTTTTATATTTAAATTGTTCTTTTTAAATTGGTCTATTTATATATCCTCTCCTGTTTAAGACGTTGGTTTTTTTCTCTCAGCTTTTTGTATGCGGTTTTCCAAGTGACAATTCTCAAAGGATGAAAAGGTTTGCTAGAGGAAGGACATGATTTATGATAACATCTTTGACTTCATATTTTACTAGAATTGTTGTTGGTGATTGCCGTGTTGGTAATATATACCAAGAAAATTATATATACAAATAACCTTATTCAGCTACAATTACACAAATTCCATATTATTTTCAACAATAAAATTGCATATACAAATTGAAATTAACAAATGAATTAATATAGCATTTCAAAGAAAACTGCAAGGCATGGGCATGGGCATGCATTCTATCAACTGAAAACTTGTTCTTGCCATAACTGCTTAATGTGCCTTATTGTCTTGCATCTATTCCCGAGGTTCCAAAGGCAAAAAAGATAATACCAGTAACCTGTGGAAGATAGTCCAATCAAGACATACAGAACATTAGTCTCATACTATAAAAGTTCAAATAGTACCAATCACATGAATGGATTTCCTAAACCAGGTAATAGTTTGGGTTGGCAAATAGTACCAATCACATAATGACAAAGAATCATCATTAAACCTACAATCAATGCACGACCAGACACTAAATGACCAAGAATCATCACAAACTCACCAGTACATGGCCAAAACAACATATGGCTAAATCATCACAAATCAGTTAATATTCATATAGACATAATCATCTAAATCCTCAAAAGAATAGAGAATACTACAAAAACAGGGGTACACGGCCTCAAGACTAATCAGCAAACCAACATCATCTATGACACATACACACAATCGGGTACACCATCAAGTTTAACATATAATACATTACAACCCCAAAATCTCCCCACAATCAGATTAACACTACACAGCAACTGAAACCACCTACTGCCGACACATCCACAACTGAGGAACGAAGAACACAAGAACCCATATACAGAAAAATACCCATAACTGAAAACACATCCGGTTGAACAAGAAAACATCACAAGCTTTAGCACCACTCTACCGGGTCTGGAATACCTTCACATACCCACTTGGTCAACAACAATCCAAAACTACAATAATCCCCAAATTAGTACACTCAACTGTATCACAAAACACCCATTGCCAAGACCAACAAAACAGGGCAACACCACAACTAGCCAAGATCAACACACAACCCAAAACATCTCAAAACTACACAAATTCAGTCCATCAATAGAATACCAAATACCAAAATTATCAACTCAATCCAAAATCAGGGGACACGGCAAACAAGGGTTACACGGCTAGTAACACCTGTAACCATCAATTGGCCTAACTACAAAACCCATCCAAAGACCATTCGGCCAACCCCAATCATGGGTGTAGAGGGTCACATGGCCAGCATCAAACACACACACACACACACACACACACACACACACTAATAAGTCTTGAATTATTCGATTCAAGACCCCTTAATTTGAATTTGTTATACCTAGTTTATGTTGTATATATAACGTTTTGTTGTAGTTTTGTGTTATGTCTTATTTTCAGGTCTTAGTTAAAATCTAATTCAAAACACTTGAATTAGACCTGAAAATACATCAAGGGCAATTTAGTCATTTACAGAGTTCAAAGTTGATCCTGAAAAGATGAAAAATTGGCTAAGGCAAATGATCGATCGATTATTTCTTCAATAAAGAAATCGATCGATCGCATCATCAGTCGAAGAAATTTGATCGAGAATCGATCGATCGATTATTTATGTAACCATGAAGTCCTGGATATTTTCTGAGAAAATTTTTGGATGTCGACATGTTTTGTGCGGATGAAATTGATCCAATTTGAGTGGTTCACAAAGGATGTCGACATTATCTTGTGCGGCCAAAAATCGATCTTTGATGTCCCCTTTATAAATTAAATCTCTACATATATGAGATTAGGTTGTAGAGTTAGTTTATGCACTTTTTGGGGATTTTTTTTTTATTTTTCAGGTGTATCACTTTAATTTCTTGTGTTTTTAGTTTCCTTTGATGCATGTTTTCTAAGCCAAAATCCAGAGAGCAACTTCCTTTGTTAATTTTTAAGTTCTAGTTAAGGTTTTAAATTTCTTTTTCATGTTCTTTGTAATCCGAATTTTCTGAGTTAATGTAGTTGTTGTGTTCTTCAATTTCCTAGCTTGTTCTTTACTGTTTTCATTAGATTAATGCTTAGATTTCATTTTAACATGTCTAGCTAAACTCTTCCTTAGGGTTTTGATAAAATCTTTTTCAAAAACCATGAAGTGTTCTTGATGTTCTTGAAATTTTCTTGACATGTTTGATGACTGTGTAAAATTAGAGGATTGCAAAACCCATGCTAAAAGGTTTTGTCTTCAATAT
Source organism: Alnus rubra (assembly GCA_028654335.1). Lineage (NCBI taxonomy): Eukaryota > Viridiplantae > Streptophyta > Magnoliopsida > Fagales > Betulaceae > Alnus > Alnus rubra. The sequence goes on from JAJPGS010002088.1 coordinate 53,568, forward strand.
TCCAATCCATTTATTCATGAAAAAGAGTTATGCTTGTCTATTTGTTTTCTTAGATTCATGAATAAAATCAACGTTTTTTAAAGAGAACGATGTCTTGTGCAATGGTTCTATTTGACATGATGCATGTTCACTTATTAGAGTTACCTTATAGGGTATGCTAGGGAACACCGGTTGTTTCACACCTTTGGTAGTCTAAAATATTTTTCAATTGTAGTGTAACTTTTCTATGGAATAGATCGGTGTGAAACTGATACCTTATCATTGTGGCCTAATTAGGGTTTTTATGTATTGTGTATGCTTATTAAGATGTTTTATAGAGTAGTAAGCTAGGGAGCATTAATCACCCCACACATTTTGTAGTGTAAACGTTTTTCAATTATAGATTAATCTTTACGTGGAGTTGTTTAATGTGAAACCAGGTGCTTTATCATTACGTCTTAACGAAAGTGTTTTCATGTTGAAGTCATCGTAATGGTTGACGCCCATTACGCGCTCATATCATGCATGTTAGGAAGATTTATATACAATTTAAGCATTTTATTGGTTTAGGATTTGATGCGATCATTACTCTAAGTTTCTTTTAAGTTTGTTTCATTTTCTGCTTTTATTTTATCACTTGATTCGTTGTAGCTTCAATTCTACAACTTTACTTTGTTTTTATTTTTAAGTTAAGTTAAATACGTTCCTTTGAATATCCCGTTACGCAAAATAACCCCCCAATTCTTGTGGTTCGATAACCCTTACTATAGTACAATTGATTCGTACTATTGCGAGTGGTAAAACTTATAAACTTAAAATCCATGTAGTCGAGTTGACTACAACACACGCACATAATCTATCAAGACCAATCATCAAACCAACACACTCAAAATTAATCCACAATAATAGATTCACAAGAAATTATAAAGAACTACCTTAAATTTTTTGTTTAAAGCTTTTAAGAACCCATATGAAATTTCACTTGGAATTGCCGAAAATCGCACGCATGCCATCGGAAATGGGCCTTTAAACCGTTGGAAACCGAACCTACTGCTTCGCCGACGTTGATCCACCAGGAATCGTTCTCTCCGACGACCCACCTAAGGATCGGATCTCCTTCGGTTCCTCAAGGGTTTGACGGTTCGATTGGGTCATCTTGGGTTCACGGGTACCAGAGATGATGGAAGATCGGGTCCTCTGGGTCTCTCCACATCTCCGGTTCTCTTTCTGATTGATGACCATTCAGTCTCCCTCTCCAGATCGGTCTCTCAGGTTCTCACACTCTCTTTGTTTTGGGTCTTAGAGAAGAGAGGAAGGAAGGACCGGGAAGATGAAGAAAGGGAGAAGAAAAGAAGAGAAGGGAAGGAAGGAGAAAACTAAGAAGAAGAAGAGAGAGAGAGAGAGAGAATGACGGAGAGAAAACAATGAATCATGGTGCATCGTCAACCATGTCAAATTCTGATCTTTTGCTTCTTTTCTTGGATTTTAACTTCTTACTTCCCTCATTTTCTTTCGACGCCCCATTTTCACTTTTGTCAATTTCTTTGGGTACCTCGATAGCATTTCCTTTTTTCTTTCTGTTCTTCATGTTGTTTGGACCAGCTAAAGCAAAAAAGAAATGAAGAGAAGCGGCAATCTAAGAAGCTTGTAAAATCATCATGAAACACACGTGGCGCCCTAGCAAAGTGCAAACGCCAAACCGGGATAAGAAATAGTATAAAAAAGAGGAAAAAAAAAAGTCTACCATGTGCAGCTGGCATCGACTAAGTTTAAATCGCATGGCTCAAGTTTTTTCTCAATCATCCCACGGTCAGCTACGTGCCACCTTAGTCCTTTACCCCCAATCACTGTAGGCAACTTTTATGATAAACTCAACTTTTTCTCAATTATCACATGTCGTTTCATCTGCTCTCACACAATTACACATTTCATGCTTGGTTTCATCTCCTTCGTTTCTTCTTGCTCTTGTTTCATCTGCTTCCATACTGGACCACACGTCGCACTACGAGGCTTTAGGCAAACAACATATCTTCTTCTTTTTTTTTTCTTTTTTTTTTTGTGTGTGTGTGTGTGTTTTTTCTATGTATAGTTCCAAAGTATATGTTTTGTTTCGTTTTAAATCTCCATCGATCTGACTGTATTTTTTTTTTTTTTGGTTTTGTTTGGTTGCTTAGAAAATTCTCGATGTGATTGTATTCTTGATCTAAATCATCTGATTGTAATTTTGGTTTCGTTTGGTTGCTTAGAAAATTCTCGATCTGAATATCTGATTGTAATTTTTTTTTATTTGGTTTCACTACCCGGTCTGGATAACCTGTTTTTCTCGGGTTTCGAAGCAGGTTATTAAAATTCAATAACCGGGGATCTCGGAGTTGGATCCCTGATATTGGCCAATAATCGGTAACTAGCTCTGGGTTTACACCCATAAGTGCCATAGTGATTACCATTGACTTCTTCGACAACTGAACCAATAAGAAAAAGCACTATCATTATCCCAACACATCTCCTCATATTTCTACTATTTTTCCTCTCTTGAAATATTGTTATGTAATTCAGAAGTTGAAAGCAATACCCTTATTTATAGGGTGTAAACACATAACCATCGTAGAGTTGTTGAATAATTTCCATTTACTTTTTCAAACAAAAAAAAAAGTCTTATTTAAACGAAGAGCTACTTAAGAATAATGGCTTTTGAGAATGAGTAAACTGTAAATTGTTCTAAATTAATCGCAGTTATGTACTGTCCCATTTCAATTTTTGGTTCATAAAAACCAGGGGAAGGGGGGAAGGGGAGGATTACACCAAGAAAAAAAAAAAAAACACAGAAAAAAGGCTGGGCAACCCAACAATAAGCCCCACTACATCTAGATCAGTGCAAAAATAAAAGGAAATGTGCCAAATGAATGACACAACCCTATGTTTCCTTTTGATTACCCTCACATTATGATTCTATGCTAACAAAAGGGAGTCACAAGCAGTATAAGATGTACACATACAAAAAAAGGCCAATAATAGAGTTTTTAAAGAACTAATTTCACAAATTATTTTGTATTGCAATTTCTCTATCTTGTCTTGCCATTTATTTATTATTTTCACAACAACAACTGGTATTTAAATATGAAGAGAGATAGATAGATAGATAGATAGATAGATAGAGAGAGAGAGAGAGAGAGAGAGAGAGAGAGAGAGAAACTCTTTTCGTGGCCAGAAACTCTTCCACGACTCTAAGTAGAATGATTGAAATTGTGAGGCTTAGAGCAATCTTTCTTGCATCTTGCCAAACATATTTCAACCATCCGAATACTTCGTCTTCTATTGCATTTTCTTATCTTAATGCATTTCTTAAAGCATTCAACATTGTATCCGATAAAAGGAGGTTCAGTGGAAAAAAGAAGGCGATAGGATGGTGTAGAGTTAGAGAGAGTGTCATGGTGATTACCATTGGCTTCCTTGACAACTGAACCAATAATAAAAAGCAATATCATTATCCCCACACATTTCCTCATATTTCTACTCTTTTTCCTCTCTTGAAATATTGTTATGTAATTCAAAAGTTGAATGCAATACTCTTATTTATAGGGTATAAACACATAACCATTGTAGAGTTGTTGAATAATTTCCATTTACTTTTTGAAAAAATATATATATATATATTTAAACAAAGAGCTACTTAAGAATAATGGCTTTTGAAATGTATGTAGGCGTTTGAGTTATGCGATTTTTGTATAAAGTTTGTTTTGCGAGCACGAGAAGTTATTCAAACATTACTTATCTTGTGATTTTTTTTTCCTTTAAAGTTTATCAAATCTTATGGCTACTTATGGGGTAGAGTGAAAATAATAAATAGACTCCAAATCAACCACAACCAAACAATTCACCAAATATGTAAAGCAGTAAAGCAATTAACACATATATTTGGTTACAAAATGAAAACTCTTTGAACTCAAAGAGAAAAACCACTTCGGGGCAGCCAAACCCAAGAAATCAATTAATACGAAGAAACAACGAATTACAAGATGTTAATACTCAAAACCTTTGCAGTTGTCATACTCTTGAATTATAACAAGCGACCCACTTGTCTACTTCTCTCCTAGAACCTTTGGGGAGTTCTTCTTCTTGATCTTCCTTAACCGGAACTCCAATTAGCTTCAATTGCTCAAGGTTGATGGTTGAACTAAAAACTCTGAGAGAGATATATCATAATTCTATTCAGGTCTAAAATACTCTCTTAGCACAATGAATTCTATAGTGGAATTTTTAAAATACAACTACCTAGAAACCTCTTTAAATAGGCTTTAAAAAACCCAAAACAAGTCAGGAACAGATTTCTAGGTGGTGGCGTCCGAATAGGTGATTATCGTGTCCGGACACAACACTAATCAAAAGTCTTTACATCATAAAACAACACTAATCAAAAGTGCCACAAATAGCACATAAGTAGCTATACATCCAAAGTACTTAGAACATGTTTAACTATTGGTACAATCCAAAAGGTAGACATTTTTAGGATATTTACAACAAACTAAGGCAAAAGAAAACCTTATCTATAATACCTTAGACAAAAATGTGGATCATCTTCACCCACTTCTATACCTGCATCAATATCTATGTAATTGTGGTGTTACCATATTTACATAGGCATTAATGAGTCTACGGTCTCAATAAGTATAAGAATTACTAAGCATTTTCAAATATGAGCCATCTTTTAGAAAATATCTCTAATATGGTGATTATAATAACATATATGTTAGGTTTATCAAAAAGAATCATTTTATGTAATTCATAGTTGATAAGAAAAGCTCTGTAGAGCTGTTTAATAATACATAATAAAATCCACTTATCTTTTCAGTGACATTTCTTTAATATATATATATATATATACACACATTGTATATACATGTTACTTGCATCTCATAAAATGCATATGCATATAAATATAAAGCTATGAAATAATTCAATAATCACAAAACATATAAATCACATTATTCATTATATGCAATGCATTCTTCTCTTATTTTTTTGAAGGACTTGAACCTTTCGTTTACGGCTATCAGGAGACACCTTTACCTCCTCGGTTAATGTCTATAAGAGACACCTTTGGCTCATTGTTTAAATATCATTTTTGGAAAACTTTCTGGTTTCTTGCTTAATCTGGAAGGCACTTTCTGTAATAACCCCGACCCCCTTTCGAGGGTAGAATAGTCTTTACGACCTATGAGAATGGATAACTAGACGAAAATAATAAACACTTGATTTTTTTACATATGAAAATTTTATTTCTTATTATTAAATAACTGCTTCTATGTTTTATTAAAACACCTGCTTTTAAATTTAATAAATTTATATCAATTTAAGTTCCACTTTTAAATTTTATATTTATAAAAAAATATGAGGACCAGATTTTATATTTTTATGCAGTTTTATTCTTATTAAAATACCTGTTTTATTATATAAAACCCTAGCAGTCAAAGAATAAAACCCTAACCCTTATATATATACTCATTAGCCATCATACTTTTCCCCTCTTCCTGTTACAAAATAAATCTTTAGTTTCTCAACTCTCACGGTAGACTGCAGGTATGGTTTTATTGCCCTTTTTACTGTTTGTTTCTTCTCCTTGTTGATGAGCCGTGATCCTTGTTGGTCATTGTTTCTTCTTTTGTTTTATGTGCCCTGTTTCTTCACTGTATAGGCACACCCTCTATCTTTTTCTGCCCTTTTCAGTTTTTCTTGTCTGACGTAGGAGTGCTTACACTTAATTATTTCCCATCTTTCTCCTTTGCTTTTACTCTATGTAGCAGGTAGTAGTACCTTGTTTTTTTTTTCTTCTTTTTTTTTTCTCCCTTATAACCTCCTCCCTAAAACCGATATTTGCTTTTATTTTGTTGACTTGTCTCCTCTTTTATGCCTTTGCTTGTTTTTTTTTCTTTTATTTAGTTACAGCATGTTTCCACCCTAGTTGGTGCATTTATGTTTTCTTTTTCTTTTCTATTCTAGCTGCTCAGGTCCGAATCTCCAATCTTGTTGTTGGTTTTCTTTGTCTGTTCCTTTCTCCTCTAGGCGTTGTACAGCCCTCTTGGTGGCCTTGTCATTTTTCTATTTACTTTGTTTTTTGTTGCCTTCGATCTGTTACATAGAGTGATAAAACAATTTTAAATTTTAATTTAAGTGTTTCAAATCTTCTTGTAAACTACTTAAAATCACGAAGTTTTAATAATTTATTTTGAACATATGTATTATTTGTGAAACCTAAGTTTATAAAAATTTACAGTTGCTAGCACTTATTAATACTTTATTTAATATATGTTATTGCGTGTACACGAAACGTAAAGGGCTGGTATTGATAGGTCCTATTATATATTAATGTAATTACTTTAATAACTTATAATATTTCGGTAACTTATATTTATTTATATAACGAAATTTGCTTTCACAATACATGTAGCCTCTCCTCTTATTTTATTAACCACACGAAATAGAAAATATTCCTTACGACATTTGCCTTTATTGAGTCATATTTCAAATAATAAAAATGTTATTTCTTATTTAATGGTTTTATTATTATTCGGTTAATGTCGTTAAACATACCTCGGAAATCCATTCTCAATAGGCTAGCAAAACGAACCGTAGTAGTGTCTGGATATATTCTAGTGGCGAGTATGTAGTATTAATTTGTTGGAACCTGTATTCAAGTGACTAGCTAGCTGTCAAGAAAATTGCTTTAGTTGCATTCGGAGAGGTAAGGGATCCTCTACCCCTTTTCAAATTGTTTTATGTCATATTACTTTATCCTTTTTTTAAACATATTTGCAATTAATTGTTTTTGTTCTATATTTCAAATTATATTGATGCACGAAGGACTGTTTTAAAAATAGTTTTGAGATGAAAATTTGTCGGTATAAATGTTAATCTTGAAATCACTATTTTAAAAGAAGCTTTGGTTATAAAAGATTTTTCTAATTATTCGTAAATTGTGTAGTTGGTTCCCAAGACGGGAAGTTACAGCTTTTTGAAATTAATGAGAAAATGAGAGTAAAAAACCCTCCCACACGTTGCCTCAAGAGTTATCAAAGGAATAAGAATAATTTGTGAGAATAAGATTTTTATAAATGAGGCACGTGTGTGGAGGAGACTATTATTTTGGCCCCAGATATATTCACAGACATTTGCAGAGATTAAGCTCGGTACCGTTGCTTGGATGGAAGCGCAACCGCTCAAGGACTTAGAGAAAGCGGATCCATCCCTATGTCATGCTAAGTGCACTTCAATTAATTAGCTGACGGGGCAGGGCCTGTGGCCACAGTTTACCTGCCTAAGGTCGTAGTAGACCGCGCAACCCTAGTACACAGGGCGTAATAGTGTACATGGGCCATACATATGAGAAATTTATTTATCAACCAGTAATTTTATGTGTTAAGTAAAATGCCGAATTTTTTTTATTTGTATTCTAGAAATTTAGATTTCAAGTGTATTTTAATAATTGTTTTAAAGAAAATGAAGTTAACTCAACCGTTTTATGGTTGAGGGTTACCTTACTGAACATTTTTTGCTCACCCCTTATTTTGTTTTGTTTTCAGGTTATGAGCAGAGAGACCTAGGCGACCGGGATGAGATCTAGGCTAGCATTAGGATATTGCATCTTAGTTACCTTAATAAGTGCAATTGCACAATAAATTTAGTTTTTCTTTAGATTTTCAATTATTGAATCGAACATAATTGTTCATTTCGAAATAATTGTTTCCGCATTTATTAAAGCTCAGAGTTTTAAAATCTTTATTATTTTTGTTATTAAATTCAACATATTAGCTAGGTTGTTGGCAGACCTTACGAATCTTTGCAGTTTGGTGTATGAAAATGGACGAACCTAACCCTTAGCGGTTTGGGGGCGTTACACCTTCGACTTCCACAATTAATATAAGAACACCCTCTAGCTTTACATTAAGACCTCCTGGCTTCATATTTAACCTTGAAGGCATATTCAGCTTCCACACTTAGTATAGGAAAACCTGCTGGCTTCACATTCAACTTTAGGAATACCTGGATTCTTATTTAACTTGGAAGGCACCTTTGACTTCTACAGTTAACATATGACAACCTTTTGGCTTCATATTTAATTTAGGAAGACTTTCTAGCTTTCTAATTTTAATATCTTTTATTCTCATTATTCAACAGTATGCAATACCATTTCTATCTTAAAATCATTATTTTATTCTCATAATCATTTCCTTTCATTTCGCAAATAATTTCAACACATGTAAATATAATTGAAAACATATAATCATGTTATTTATAAAATACTCAGGCCCATGTAATTTTAATAATCACACCTCAAAAAATTTATCAAATAGTTCAGTAAAAACAATATCATTTCTCAATAAGTAGTTATACTTACTACTTCGCAAACTGTCTAAAAGTATTAGTCTAATATTAATTTTTTTTAAAAAAGTAATATATGGACCATTGATTATTTTCTTTATACTCTATTTAAAAATGGACAGCATAACGACAGATTTCTAAAATGTCATAATGTCATTCGAACATCATAACGGCTATGTAGTTTTACCACGTATTTTCACACATACATTACTATGACACTTATAATATTTATCTAAAATTTCTAACATTACTTGGGTATTACAACGAGGCTATTGTAAAATACATAATAATATTTAGGCAGGACAACGACGCATTTGTAATATTTAAAATGATGATTGAATATAATATTATTCTCTGAGATATTGAATCACACTTTCCCGATCAATTTAGGCATTATATCAAAATAATTTAAATTCTAATAACTAGAATTGGCATAAACTAGGGATAAAAGAATTATACTCGATACTCTTACTTCAAGTAGCTCCAAAGCTTATTACTATTCTTAAATATTTCTCAGTCTATTTTATTTATTTTTACTCTTCTATATTTTTTGTACGCAAGGACATAAATTTTGAATGAAAAAAATATTGTTATGGTTCGGCTATATATTTATAGGTAGAATTTTTGGGAAAAACCTGAAATTTTTCGTAAAGAAATTAGGCGGTGGAAATTTTTTACTCTTTCTAGATTTCACAAGTACATGCTGCAATGTGTGAAAAAGTAAAGGTGAAAAAAATGGAAATGTTTCTTGCACACATTTTATACATATTTTGTACATAAAATCCTACGTGGCATATTGAAATAAAAATTAAAACAAAGTGTCACGTAGGAGTTTATGTACAAAATGTGTGTGCACAGTCTTAACTGTGCACTAAAATTCTAAATTTTTATAATAACTCTTGAAAACTCCCGAAGCTACGAAATTGCATTTTTCTTTGAGCCTAGTTCGAATTTTTCACTTCTTAGATAAAACTAAGAACATAAAATTAGACAAAATATATTTAATCTAATTTAAAACTAATATTTATACCAAAATATTCTTAGTCATCCTAATAAATTTCTTGGGTGTTGCAATTGATGCCAACTTATGGGTAATATTTCTCGACAAAACATGATGCCTTTTACCAGTTACCAATATTCTTATTGTTAAGATCTTTGATGTTTGGGGTATTGATTTCATGAGGCCATTCCTTCCATCATTTAGTTATCTTTACATTCTTGTGGCTGTTGAGTATGTTTCCAAGTGAGTTGAAGCAGTGCCTTGTAAGACTAATTGAATAAGTGATGGTGGTGCTCATTTTTGCAATAGGCCATTTGAATCATTAATGAAAGAGTATTCTATCATTCATAAAGTTGCAACCCCTTATCATCCATAAACGAGTGGATAAGTGGAAATTTCAAATAAAGAGATTAAGCATATTTTAGAGAAAACTGTTAGACTAGATTGTAAAGATTGGTCACAACAGTTGGACGATGCTCTTTTGGCTTATCATACAACATTTAAAACCCCAATTGGTATGTCTCCCTATAGACTTGTTTTTAGAAAAACGTGTCACCTCTTGATGGAGTTGGAACATCGTGCTTTTTGGGCTATCAAAACTTTCAGTTTTGATATGAACAAAGCTTGGTCGAACTGTAAAGGACTTCAACTCTATGAGTTAGAAGAGATTCACAATGAGGCATATGAGAATCATGCCAAGATTTACAAAGAAAGGGCTAAAATGTTTCACAACAAATCAATTCTAAGAAAGTCTTTTGAACCAAATAAAAAGGTCTTGTTGTACAACTCTCAGTTGGGTCTCTTTCCAGGAAAATTGTGTACCAGATGGTATGGGACTTTTGTTGTGACAAATGTGTTTCCATATAGGGCAGTTGAGATTAGAAATCCTAGGGATGGTATCACTTTCAAAGTCAATGGATAAAGGTTGAAACCATAGTTGGATGATTTGGCTGAAAGTGATATGGAGACTATTCAATTGGAGGATCCAATTTATAATGATTGACACATGTTTGATTGGTTATTTTATTCAAGTTCATCATGTAATAGTCACTATGCATATTTGATGTATTCAAGTCCAGTTATTGTCAGGGTCCTTATTGGGAGCTTTTTTTCTCAACTTCTCTCCCGAGATGAGCTTTTCTCTCTCTTCCTCCTCCCCTCTTCCCCTTCGCCTAGTGCAGCCGCCTCCCCTCCCTTCTTTGTCATTGGCTTTCTCTTGTTTTTCTTCTTTTTTTCCACATAATAGCTTCTCTATCGTCCCTCAACCTCTGTGTCGTTCCTCCAGCATCCCTCTGCCTTGTCGTCATTGTCTGGCCGCCTTCCACCCTCAGTTGCCGTGTTGTTCTCAGGCTTTTAGTGGATCTCAGATTCGGTTCTCTAAGGGCCAATCTGCTGCAATCCGTTCCTCAGAAGAGCCAACGCGCCTTACCACCTTGTTCATTGGCCTCCCAGCTTTTTGCCGCTGCCACCATTGTCTTGTTCTAGCCACCACACGCTGCCACGTGGTTATCATGCACCTGCGCATGGATCTCACGTTCTGGCGCGTGCATCTCACGCGCTGCCGCGTGTCTCTCACGCGCTGCCGCGTTTCCTCCAAGCTTCTACTAGACTCTCCGTTGCCGGTCTTACTCTGCCCCGTCCTCCGTTCAAGTTGTTGCTCTGTGAGAATTTTTACTATTTTTTTTCCCATGTATTTTTATTTTCCTTGTATTTTGCAGCTCTTTTTGTTTTTTGCTGCCTGTTTGTTGTGTGGGTTACTGTCTCATAGTTCTTTGGCTATTCGATCTTTTAGTGGAGACTTTTGTAACTGGATTAGTGTTGGTCCTTCTCTTTACTTCGGTCCTGACTTCGGAGTATGACAGTGCATATTCTGCTTCATCCTCTTTCCGGAGGTTGGTGTTAGTTCCAAGTGGATGTTCAAATAGGTTCGTCTTAATCTATGAATTTTTTGCTTCTGTAATCACCTTGTGCAGCCCCTTGAGAGGATCGGGTCATATTTTTTACCCATTTCCTACGCTTTGTTTATATTTTTGCATTGTCTTATTTTGTGTTAGATCTGTTGTTGAAAAACCCACCCCTTTTTCATTGTATGATCGTTTATTCTCTGTTCCTTTTGGATCAGAAGTGAAAGTGATAATTCTCTGTAACCCATTTCCTTATTCAATTAGGAAAAAAAAAAAAAAAAATCTCCAATTGTTGTCTTGCAATATCTATTTCATTGTCTTTCATTGGCAAAAATAGCGCTTATCTAAGGATTGGGTGTGCAACGTATTTGTCTAGTTGAAAACGTTAAACTTAGCACTAGTGCCCAGGAGGCAACTCATTTTTTATTTTTATTTTTCGTTCTTTTCATGTTAGTATATTTTATTTTATTTTTATTTGTGTTAATTGGTTGGACAATAATCTAAGTTTTGGAGTGCCTTTAATGCTTTTCTTTGTTCCTCCCGAGTGATTATGTCATGTGGTCATGTGCTTTAATGCTTAGTTCTTTGTTGATAGAAGTTAGGCAGTGTAATCTCACCAAAGTTAATATTTTTTGTCAGCCACGACTTCCATCCTTTGGGTGTAAAAATGGACACGTTGAGAACAATGTTTGGTTTAGGTTTGGGGGCCGGGGAACATGGAGTTATCTGTTATGCTAATTGGCTGAGTTGATGGTTAATTTGGTTCAAAAGAAAAATTGATGAGCTCCTTTGTCAATGAATGAAAATTATTCTCTTAGTTATTTGAACAAGGTATCAGATTGTGTTATTTAATTTCTTTCAAAATGCTATTAAATCTGATCTTCACAAGCATATTACAAGTAATTGAGTTGCATTAATTATATTTGTTATTCATTTATTAGAGAAAATACAAGAAAAGTCGTATTTTGAATTCTTGCACTGCATTTTTTTTTTTTTTTGGAAATTTGATATTTTAATGAAATTATTTTTTGAGGGTATTTCTGTCTTTAAACGAAATTAAACGTTTAAAAATAGAATATTCCGTTCGATTTAACGAGATTTCCTAACGGCGGGGGGTTTTGGTATGTAAATGGTAGTTCTATGCGGTTGGGTCGTAAGAGTGTCAGTTCGTGGGGACATATTGACAGAGGCTGTTAGTTCATAAGAAAAAAATGTAATTACCCCTAAATTCTATTTTGATATTGAGTTTGAATAACTAATTTGCTTCGAAATTCGCGAACCAAATGAAACATAAGATTATATTGAGACAACTGGAAAGGTTAATTATATTTTTTTTCCCATGAACTACTGGTCGTTGTCAATATACTTTAATGAACTTACAATCTCACCACCCAGCATCATCAAACTATCAGTCGTTAGTGTGCCATGCTAGCACCAATAGAATGATGACATGTGTCACACTTAATAAAAAAATATTAATTTATTAAAAAAATTAATATATAAAACTTAAAATTTAAAAAATTAATTGTTTTTTTAAAAGAAAAAAGAAAGGGGGTGGACGCGAGCTACCCCCAACCAATCGGAGTGACACGTGTCATCATTTTATTGGTGATGATGTGGTGCACTAATGGATCCGTCAAGTATTTTGATGAAATTTGACTGCAGGGACTAAATTGTTATTTTGGCCTACCATGTGGACCTCTAAATTAATTTTTTGTATCGCAAATAGCGATTTGTAATTTATGCCAACCACAAGAATTGATTTTGCATTTATCCCTATTATCATTTTTATTACAATTAGACATTATTATATAAGAGTGTGGCTCAGAAATTAGAGGTCAATTTGAGTGAGTTTTTTGATGAAACACCTATCACATGATATTTCACCTGTCTAGAGCGCGAGACAAAAAATTGGAGTAATTAATCGAAGTTCATTTCAAGGTACAAATAATTAAGACATATTACATGTGTATCTTTTGTACATCTCATTTTTAAATCAATCATTAGATTTGTAGGACTCACATGTGAGTTCTTATGATCCTATAGATCTAATAGTTAATTTAGAAAAAAGATGTAAAAAAAATATACAATAGATGTAGAAGAATCATTCTCCAAATAATATATATATATATATATATATATATATATATATATATATATATATATATATATATACCTCTCAATTATCCTCACATTATGATTCTATGCTTACAAAAGGGAGTCACGAGGAGTATAAGATCTACACGTACAAAAATTTAAAAATATAAGATCTATCCATAATATTTTTTATTTTGAAGGGTATCCATTATATTTTTGTATTGCAGTGTTTCTATCTTGTCTTGCCATTTCTTTATTTTCACAACAACAAATGATAATAAAATATAAGGAGAGATAGAGAAACTCTTTTTGTGGCCAGAATCTATTCCACAAACCTAAGTAGAATGATCGACGTCATTTTGAGGCTTAGAGCATAATTTCCTGCATCTTTTCAAACATTGTGTAACGGCTCGGATATTTTTTTTTTCATGGCAACGTCTCATCTTAATGCATTTCTTATAGTAATCAACATCGTATCGGATAGGAGGCGGTTCGGAGGAAAAAAGAAGGCGATCGGATGGTGTAGAGTTAGAGAGAGTGCCATGGCGATTACCATTGGCTTCCTCGACAGCTGAGACAATAATAAAAAACACTATCTCTTTTTCCTCCTTGAAATACTGTTTTGTAATTTAAAAGTTGAATGCAATACCCTTATTTGTAAGGTCTAATCACATAACCATCCTAGAATAGTTGTTGAATAATTTTCATTTACTTTTTCAAAAAAAAAAAAAAAGGTTTTATTTAAACAAAAAGCTAGTTAAGAATAATGACTTTTGAGAATGCATGGAGGTGTTTGAAGTGTGGGATTTTTGTATAAAGTTTGTTATGTGAGCACGATAGGTTATTCAAACATTACTTATGTAGCACCCCATATTATCATTAGGATTAAGTAGATCTTAAATTGGAAATTATGACTTTTTGTGTTGACCAAAGGTTCGTTGAGAATTACAAACGATCGAAGTTCCCACCAAGAACGTTCGAAGTTTCTATTACGAACGTTCAATCACGTGGTGTACTGTGTTAGAAGGTACATCACGCACCTTTGGTGTGTCCGACAAACACGAACGTTTGAGGATCGTACAACAAACATTCGCAATAGTACTTCGATGTATTGTTGTTCCAATGGTCCTAGAGTTCTTTTTTACTGAACAGTCAGTGTCAATTTTAACGTTCTAAAGATGCTTCGAACGTTCGGCTAAGAGTCCATCTCGAACTTTTCAAAGATGCTTCGAACGTTCGGCTAGAAGTCCATTTTGAATGTTCCAAAGATTCTTTGAACGTTCAGTTAGGGTTAAAATTATTTATTTATTTTGATGTTTAGGAAAAATATATTTTAGGGCACTTAGTTGAATAATATTAGCAATACGAGTATGTTTTTATTAAATTGGATTTATAACAGTTAATTACTTGTTATTTTTATTTTGTTATTTTGAGGTATTAGAACAACACCTTAAATATATGAAAATATATAAGACAATGATCATTTTTACGTAATAAAAAGGCAATTAATGTGTATTCAAATGGAATTTCACAAATTTGGAATGGATTCTTCAAAACTGTGAAGAGACACTTGAAAATTGAAACCCATAAATAGGCCATTAAGTTAGATGGAACCTCACCCCTTTCATGAGTTATTTACCAATAAAAAGGAGCTACATGGTGATCGTTACTTGAACTAGTAATTGGATGTTAGAAATAGCATTTTCCAATTAGTGTTCATTGGACATTAGCAATGGAGTTTTCCGGTCAGGCTCTTTTTTCCAACGTAAAATGCTTTTTGTCAAAAAA
This sequence comes from Alnus rubra, assembly GCA_028654335.1. Classification (NCBI taxonomy): domain Eukaryota; kingdom Viridiplantae; phylum Streptophyta; class Magnoliopsida; order Fagales; family Betulaceae; genus Alnus; species Alnus rubra. Next base: position 68,712 of record JAJPGS010002088.1, read on the forward strand.
TATTTTCAATAATAAAAAAAATTGATTTTCTTGAATATATTTTTTACTGTTTGACTCTTCCGAATAACTAGCAATGGTGGAAAATAGTTGGGCACTTCCAAAGAACACCGCGGCAGATTCTGGCGAACTATGACGATCGACAACGAATTCCTCCAGCCTCTGACGATCTTTGGTGACCAGCACCCTCCGGTGGTGGATTCTAATGGCCTCAGAAGTGTGGCGGATTCTGGTGACCTCCTGTAGGCGATGGAGAAAGAACTACGAGACAGAGTGCGTCTGAGAAAGAGAAGTTCAAATACAGAAAATTGTTTACGGTTTTAAAAATGGAAAACCATTTTATGGAAACTAAAGAAGGTTTTCCTGGTCAATAAATAATGTTTTCGGTTTGACCACGATTTTCGATCTCACCAAATACTGAAAAATAGGAAAAACATTTTCTAGAAAACATTTTATGTCGAAACAAATAGCCTGATGGTCTATTTGGGATCAGAATTGAATTTCAATTCTACTCTGGTTTTGCTTAAAACCCGCCCACCCGGAATTCAAACCGGTTTCACTCTTTTTTTTTTTTTTTGAAGAAAAATTACTGATCTCATTAAAATGTGAAATCAACCAGAGCATAAAAGCTCTATAACGTTAGAGATGGAAACTCTGAAACAATAATCTGAAAAATAATGTCAGGCGTACATTCAATCCAAGAGTGACTTAACGTCTGAGAATGCTACAAATAAAAAACCTAGCCAAACAGAATGATGCATCTACGTTGAGATAAACCTTATCTTTAGAGGGAGTCAGTCACACATTCTGTGCAAAAAACAATGACTAGGTTGATCGGCACAGAGCACACTGCCAAAAGAACAACACCAACAACCAACCCCTCCGGATCAACACCGAGGGAACAACGACTCCACCATTAGCTCAACAGACTAAGGGAAAAGACAACAAGACACAAACAAAAATAATAACAACTATAAATGCAAAAGCCAGACCATTTCTCCCACTTCCCCTTTTTGCGCAAATGGTTGGAAGCACCTACTGAGTCTCCGGAAAAATCTGGAAAGGGTCCCTGAATCACGCTCCTAAACCGCACCCAACAAAAAACGCCCTCAATCAAGCACTGCCGGTCCGGATTAAGCGCCGCACGTCGCCCCAATGGCGAGATAACCGGTGAAAAACAAAACCGCCCAAAAACCGCTGATCCCCGTTCCCGTAAACCGTCTTCCAGAGGAAAACCCTAGACCCCCACTGCTGCAAAACTACCACGAAAACACAACAGAGCTATTTCATCTCCGGCGTGGCTAACCAAACCAGCAACGACAGATCAAAACCTCCCATACGAAATCAACATTGTCCGGCCGGAAAACCCATGGAAGAAACCCAAACTTGGACCAATGCGATACTTCTCGCAATTGCGTCTCCGGCAAAACCAACGGCAAATCACGAACTCCTATTTAGAAATCAGACACTGGGCGCCACGAATCGGGAGAAAAACGTTCGCCATTACACCCTACCAAGCGAAAAAAAATCACGTCTCCATCCCGAAAAAGGACGAGATAGAACACATCCACTTCACCTCAGTAGTTCCCGACGTCACCCAAAGAGAGAAAATGAAACTTATTTAAAAACAAGACCGAAAAACAACCTACTCCCCTCCTCCATTACCACGCTCAAAAAGTTCTTACTCGCAGAGGAAAATCGCCAGAGAGGAGAGCGTGATCAAAGAAGGAGACTAGTAACCCGGTTTCACTCTTGAATTCAAGCTGAATTCAAGAGACAAAACGCGTGGGTCCCACCTTTTTTGTACTACATTCAAGCCGGTCTCCAAAAGCCCAAAAAACGTGTGGGTCTCACCTTTTAAATAATTAAATAATACTTATTTAAATCAAATAATATTTTTTAATATTATTTTATAATAAATAATTATTATTTCAATCATTATTTCACACTATTTTTCATAACACCAATAATTATTACCCAGCTTTTCAAACCTCCAATCATTTCCAATTATTTCTTACCATTAAAAAACATTACTTTTCAATCTCAAAAATCCAACACCCAAACACAATTTCAAAAACAATTTAAATTCTACTTATCACCTAAACACATTTTTTTTGCTTAGAAATTCGCAAACAGAATAAGATTTCAATTCTGATTTCAAAAATTTAACACACAAACGGACCATAACATGTTCATGTCTATTGTTAAATCAAATTATAAAAAAATTGAAAAAAATATAATAAAAAAAAGGCCCTATAAACGAAAAATCGATTTTAGAATAGTCTCATAAATTTTCCTCGCCATTACCTACTTGTCGGTCAAATTTGGAATCCCATCTACCCATATACGCAGAAGAGGGTTTTCCATTTGACCTGCTTTGATTGCCGATTTGAGAGGCCTCCTCGCTAGGGCTGGCAAAACGGATCACCCGACACGACCCGTTTATGACCCGTTAAAACCCGCGACCCGTTTAGCCTAGACCCAGACACGACCCGTTTATGTTAACGGGTTGGGGCTCCAGACACGACACGACACGATAATTTCACGGGTCACCTGACACGAACCGTGAGACCCGTTTAACATAATGGGTTGAATCGGGTCAACACGACCCATTTGACCCGTTTAGCATAAAAGTTTTTTTTTTAAAAATATATATATATATTATTATTATTATTTTTTTTTGGGGAGTTTTTTGTTGGTATTTAAATGAAATAATAATAATTTTAGCAATTCATCTCTAAACTCCTACTCCTAGTCTCCTAGTAGGCTAGCACCAAATCACTTAATATGTTTAATTGTCTAATCAAATAACAAAAAAAAAAAAAAAAAACACTACATCATCATTACAAATTCAACAAACTGCATTATAATTGTCCACTCTTGAGTCTTGATTTCTTGAATGACCTACATATGCTCATTGTCCATCAGATTGAGTCCAACGCATGTTAGTTTGACATGTCCATCTTTGTCATTCAACTCCAATACCTAAAGGAAAAAAAACAGAATAATTACATTGGGAGGTGAAAAAGTTTAAGATGTCAACTAACATCATTTACTTTCTACAATTCAATGTCGATCTAATAGATTGTACCATTCTGCCTCACATGCTAAAATACAAACAATAACATAAGAACAAAAGAAAGAATAGGGGATCTCACAGGAACTGCTACTATCCAATGTCAAAACATTCTCTTTTTCGTTATCCACCTTCATTGAAGTTTGTTCTATATCAAAAAATAAAAGAAATTAATTTCATCAAAATAAGATGAAAAAATACAAGTAAATGAAGAAATTAAATATACAAATAACTTATATTACCTTGCTCTCCATATAACCAATTTCTAGTGCAAACCAATGCCTCAACAATATCAGGCTTGAGTGAACTCCTATATTGATCAATCACACGTCCACCAATACTAAAAGTGGATTCTGAAGCAATAGTAGAAATAAGAATACTCAAAACATCACGAGCTATGGCAGCTACTTCAGGATAACGAAATTCATTTCCTTTTCAAAATAAAAGGATGTCAAATGTCGTGTTCTTCTCCAAATACTTGGGTTCATCCAAATAAAGTTTCAATTGAGTCTTTTGTGCATTAGAGTTGACTCCATCAAATGCTAGAAAATTATACATAAAAAAAGATAAAATAAACATAAAACTAGTAAATGATTATGAATATATATATTAAGTTACTACTTACTAACAAGCTAAGAGTTTAAGAAACTTGTGATATTATTTAAGAATTTAAGAATCTAAGAATATATGTATATTTCTTTGTGTTTTCACTGTTTTGATTCTTTTGAGTTTTGAATCTTTTGTTTTCAACTTTTCACTTTTCAAATCATTCCCCCCAATTTGACAATTTCCCATGAGGCCATTCTCCCTTTTTTTTTTTTTTAAACCCAAAAAAGAAATAAGAAAAAAAAAGAGAAGAAGATAAGCGTGTCTGGCGGGTCACCCGCGACCCGACCCGCCAAACCAAGATAAACGGGTCTACCCGTTTATGACCCAAACCCGTTTAAGGTAGACCCAAACTCGCAAATTTCGTGTCGTGTTCGTGTCGGGTTGTCGGGTCGTGTCAAAATTGCCAGCCCTACTCCTCGCCATCCGGATTTGTCGTCTCCATCACCGCCAGATTCGCAGCAACGGTCTTACCATTGAAACCGCCAGCGTTACTCTTTGAAAATTGAAGATCTTCCCCTGATTTCGTAACGGCTGCATTTAGGGGATTCCCCCCAAAATTACAACCTTCCATTCTTGGCTCTAAACCGCTGTCGGCGGCACTACCTCCGCCACCCTCCTTCACTTGGCTGCTTCCCAAATTCTGGTTGTTCTCTGAGAAAACAGGGGCCACAGACGGACTTTTGTCATCCGCCATCCTGCCCTGGCGCCCTCACCATTATCTGCTCTTCGGTTAGGGAAATTAACCCTGAGGCAGGGACCAAATTGCTTCTCCCCTTCTCCTCCTTGGATCCGGCGACTGCCTCGGCGTTCACATCCAATCCGTCCATGCAGGATCACTCCACATTGAAAGAAAAATTAGGTATCTTTTCATATTGAAAAGGAACCCAAATATATTTACCTTTTAGTTTGAGTACTCTCCCACGAGAGAGAGGTTTTGATAGATCAAGGAGGATTCGCACCCTCAGATATTCACCCCATCCCACACCATCTTCATCAACATCTACTTCCTCCACCACACCAACGGATGCCCCGATCTGCCATCCCACTGTTTGATACATACACGCCAGTGGGGGACTGAACATCCTAATCTAGAATGCAGCCTTCTCAAAATCAAACTGTGAAGGGGGAGTAAAACCGTCAAATTCTAACAGAGAAAACAGGTTTCCATCAAACAACCATGGACGCCCCTCCATTACCCGAAACTTATCCCAGACATACTCAAATTCGATGAGGAACAGATTTTCCATGCTCTGATCATGGGGACCCGAATAAATTCCTTGGTCTCCTCATCCAACAACGTAAACTTCTCCCCCATATTGGCCATATCTTCTGTCATGGTTCAAAACTTCCACACCGGACGCAGGTTCTAACACACTCACAGCCCTCAGAGAGCTAGAGGAAAAAACTTCACCTCTAGGTTAATTTTCAGGCAAACCGAGAGAGAAGTGGTCTACGAGAATTAATTGTAATAGATTTCTAAATAATTATAGGTTATATAAGTAAACAATATCCAAAAAAAGAAGTAACTATTGTCGATTCTCCCCTTGAGGAAAGCCAACTGCGAGCATTATTAGGTAATTTGCCTTCTGAGACTCGCCCAACAAGGGAAAATGCCAACGGCTTCATGACCATAGAAATGAAATCACCACATTTAACAAGCGATCCCATGCCACAAGCCACTTGCCTTTCTCGTTTACTCTCACTGTTGTTTTTCTCATGTTCTTTCTATTATAAGCATTGAAGGTGGCTCTGCAATTATCACTAACGTGCCACTCTCCAACCTTTGGTTCTCTTATACAACTCAAGAACTTTTACGATTTTGAAACTTCATATTTCTTCCCACAAATATTATGGAATAATTGTATTGATATTTATAACTACATAACCATTTAACTTCTACTATAATTATGAATCGATACTTTCAATGTATAATAAAATCTCTTCAATTGTTTAGTTATTATTATCTTTAATTATGAATGACTCTCCATTGTCTTATTTGAGATGCTTATTATTACTATATCTTTAACAGAACTCAACGTGTGTATGGTCAGATTATCAACATAAAATATACAAAGTAGTTAAAGATGAGAAATTCTATTTTGCATACCTCCATTAATTAACTGAGCTGACTGACATGATTAAAAAAAAATAGACCCTATTTCATCAACCTAATTAATGAAATAGAGTGAAATGAAAGAATGACAAATAGCACAACCCATTTAGAAGACACACCAAAGGCAAAATTTGACCTCGATCACATTCCGCATCTAAAAAAAAGAGTAATGCTACATATCATCATCTTGTCCTCCTTATGTCCCCCAAAATTAATGTGGCTCTTAAAATTACCATTGATCAAAATCCAATAATGATCTATCATAAATTCAATGGTGATTTTAAGAACCACATCAATTTTGGGAGGATAAAAAGATGACAAGAGAATGATATGTAGCATTACTTCTAAAAGAAAGAAACAGGTATAGGAAGGATGGAAGTGCCTATATATATATATATGAAATTTGAAAGGACTAGGGTTCTCAGCCTCCCATTTGTCTTCTTGGATACTCAATGCTCAAAAAATTCATCACAATTCACAAATTCCATTTAAACCTTTGCCTAAACCTCAAAAAATAAAATAAATAAATAAATAAATAAATAAATCCTCTACTATAAATTTACTGACCAGAGATTTCCATACACATTTTGTTTCGTCTTTTTTACTAATTCCCATCAAAATTAAATATGCCAACCTAAAATTTTAACAGAGGTTACGATGGCAACTTCCCGGACCGAAAAATCGCGAACTTTGACATCTCGGAATACGAAAACCCGATCCCATTCTCCTCCAATAACCTCTCAATCAACCGCTTAACCCTATCCGGATCGGCGCTCTCGCACTCAACCTCGTAGCACGTCCCGAAATCGTATCCCGTCTCGTCGACCTCGAGCTTCAACCCTTGCCATTCAAACACCGCCCTCACATTCCTGAAGCCGCCCAAGCACACGAGTCCTTTGCCTCTCTCTCCCATCCCGAACTCGTCCTTCACTCTCCGGATTATCGACGACGAGTCTACCGACAAGAGGCGCCACGGCTCGGCGATGCAAGCGCGGGCCAGGGTGGAGTCTAGGGGCTCTTCAACCTCTTCTGCGCGGCTGATGCCGTCAGAAATTACAGGTTTGGCCTTGAGGGAGAGGACAGAGTGCGGATTGTCGGTGTTGTTGTTGTTGATGTTGGAGAAGCGGAGGCGGAGGACGGCGAGGTTGGAGGAGAGCTCGGAATTGGAGCCGTCGAAGAAGACGTTTTCTTGGATTAGGGTTTTGGCGTGGAAGGGGGAGAGGAGGGAGAAGAGCTTTTGGTGGGAGGCGGAGTCTGGGAGACGTAGCTTGACCTCCACTTCCATGGTTTTGGTGTTACAGAAGATGGGCAGATAGAGGGGTTCCGGAAGGTAAAAGCGCTGGAAGAGATAAGATTTAAGATTTGAACTTCATTTTGTGTATGTATCAAGGGTAATTTGGGATTGCCATTAAAAAAAAAATGTGTGATTTAAAAATATGTAAAATATGTAATTTAAAGATTTGCATCAATTTCTCAAAATTATTAAAAATTGTCAATATTTTCTCAAGGTCAACATAAAGACAAAAATAATGCTAAGAAAATTTTAGTAGGACAAATGTACTCCTATAAACTTAAAAAAAAAAAAAAAAAACAAATAAAAAAAAACTAAAAACTAAAACTTAAAAAAAAAATTAAAAAATGAGGCTTATAAGGGGGTGGCCAATTGGCCCCTTCACTATTTTAAATTTGCTATTTTTTTTTTAATCTTTATTTTTTTTAGTAATAAAGTATATAACCCGTAACAAGTTTTAATTGGTTTAACGGAAAAATTCGTTAGTTTTCTTGAGGATAAATCGATAGAGATATTGGTGTTGTTTTGTAAAGCCAGGGACGAAACACAGTAGTGGATGTTACTGTTCATATATTTTTTTTTAAAAAAAATAATTATTTTTACATTTTTTAATAACAATCAACATCAAAACATTCTCACTTTTTTTCACTTTTTATATCACAACAATAATTTTTTATTACTATTCAAATAAAAAAATTCACTACAATACAAAACTTTTTCACTTTTCTATATAAATTTCTTTTACTTTATACTACATCATCACTTTTTATTAATTTTAAAATTAACAACCCACCACTTTGTTCTATACCTGCATTTGCCAAACAACACTATTATTCTTGTATATAACCATAAGTGATGTACCACAGTACCACCTATGAAAACGAAATAGGAAAAAATAAGTGAAAAATATAAAAAATGCCCATGAACTAACACTCAATTTTATTTATTTATTTTTGATATGTCCATACAAGAGGGGGAGGAGGATTCGAACTAATGATTACCGCTTCATGAGGCGTGGTTCCCAGCCGATTGAGTTACTCTTTGGGGACACACTCAATTTTAGAATAACTCTCTAAATTTTCAAATGTACTAATGTGATCTATCAAACTAACAAAGTGTGCCAAAAATGTTACTTTTGTCGAAATATTTATATAATACCCTTACTCTCTTAAAAACTAAAATAAAAAATTTATTTCTTTTAAAAAAAAAAAGAAATTTTAAAATACTATTAATATAGAACTAAACCAAATTAAAAACTTAAAAATATTTTAATTTTTGAAGTTTTTAATTTCTTACAAACTATGTATGCGCGGGTAACAATGGCACATGTCGTCATTTTATTGATACTAACGTGGCATACTAACGAAATTTATCAAGTATTTTGACTGAATTTGCTTGCAGGGAGTAGTCTTTTTGACACACTTCCATTTTTTTTTTTTAAAGAGAATGAGTATTTTATAAGAATAATTTAACAAAAATGACATTTTTAACACAATTTGATAGATTGATAGGTCACATTTGTATACTTAGAAATTTAGGTGGCTATTTTAAAATGAGATATTAGTTGATGAGGCTTTTTTTTTATATTTTTATCCAAAAAAAAAAAAAAAAAAAGAGAAAAAAAAAGGTATTTATTATTTAACCCTGAAACATTAAGGGGTAAATGTAGTAAATTTGCATACAAGAGATTGATTTGAAATAAAACACATAGCTCAGGACATTTGAAGCATTATTTTTTTTTCCCTGATCGATCTCAGAGTAATTCTATCCGTCTAACCTTAGTCCAACTTATGTCCAACTCTGCTGACGTGGCACGATGCCACGTCAGCCCTCATTTAAAAAAAAAAAAAAAAAAATTGAAAACCAGCGTTAATAATACGCAGTGGTTTATTTGTTCCCAAAATTTAGAACTGGATTCTGAACGCTTGTCAGTGTTAATTCTGAATGACATCGCTTAACTACTAATATTTCCGATTCGTGACTCGCGACTCTTTCCGAGTTCCGGTGGCCGAATTGCAGTTCTCGCTTCACAATCAGTTCTCAGTATCCCGAAGCAAAGGTACGTCCCATGAACGATCAGAACTTCAACTAGAGTTCGTCAATTGTTGTCCATGTTTGCGCTGAAATTTCTAGACCTTATTTATTTCTCCGTAAACTTTGCATGTTTATTTTATTTCCAATCATTTAGAGTGAGAAACAGAGGACGCGCACCATGTGTTTGACAGAATGCTTCTATCAACCAAAGAAGAATTGTATAAAATAAATAGACACTTTGTCCTTTGGGTTTGGATGCTAATTTCAATGGTATCGTCACAAATGTTGAAAAGGAGGGAGAGTGGTGGAAATCTCAATTGATTTGTCTGAAAAAATTGTTTTGGGTTTATGCAAACTCTTATCTTGATAGTCTAAAAGGAGTTCCTCGGCTGATGTACAAAAATAAACTTTGATTCTAATAAGGGCTTTAAAAATAATATTGGGCTCTTCAAATTTTATATCTGTCAGTGTTTTTATTCTTTGACTGTGCAATTCGTTAATCAGTTTTTGGTATCATCTTTCTTTTGCTGCACACAATTGAAATAAAATTCTGTGTGAAAATTCTGTGATTGTTTGCTGCACATGATTGTTCTATAACCTATTTGTTGTTTTTGTTTCATTGGCAATTAAAACTTCAGTGATTATTAGGAATATTTGGTGCAACAGGAACTGAAAACATGGAAGGAGATGATGATTTTGATGAATATATTCCTGTGGCGAAGCGTAGAGCCATGGAAGCGCAGAAGATTCTTCAACGCAAGGGTAAGTCTTCTGCCCTTGAAGAAGAGTTGGAGAAATCAAAGCTTGCCGAGGCCAAGCCAAGCCTTCTTGTAAAAGCATCACAGCTGAAGCGAGATCAGCCTGAGATAAGTCCAACCCAGCAGATTGTGCAACAAGAGAAGGAAATGATTGAGCACTTATCGGATCGGAAAACTTTAATGTCTGTTCGTGAGCTGGCAAAAGGGATTACTTATACAGAGCCTCTGTTGACGGGATGGAAGCCACCATTGCCGATCAGAAGGAAGTCGAATAAGGAATGTGATGCAATTCGGAAGCAGTGGCACATAATAGTTGATGGTGAAGACATTCCCCCACCAATTAAGGATTTTAAGGATATGAGATTTCCCGAACCAATTTTGAAGATGCTAAAGGCCAAGGGAATTGTACGGCCAACCCCTATTCAGGTGCAAGGTCTACCTGTGATTTTAACTGGGAGGGATATGATTGGTATTGCATTTACAGGTTCAGGAAAGACATTGGTTTTTGTACTGCCAATGATTATGGTGGCGCTGCAAGAGGAAATTATGATGCCTATTGATCCAGGAGAAGGGCCATTTGGTCTGATTATATGCCCATCAAGAGAACTTGCAAGGCAGACTTATGAAGTGGTGGAAGAGTTTTTGGCTCCCATGAAAAAGGCTGGTTACCCGGAACTGAGGCCTTTGCTTTGTATTGGTGGAGTAGATATGAGATCACAATTGGATATTGTGAAGAAGGGTGTTCATATCGTTGTTGCTACTCCTGGGAGGTTGAAGGATATGTTGGCAAAGAAAAAAATGAGTCTTGACAATTGTAGGTAAGCACTATCAATTACATAATTCCTATAGAATCTTGTCAACTAGTATGCCTTGCAGAATTTATCCTGCTATTATATTTATGATTGATACCAACTTTATATCGATGGGGGCTATTTGCCCCTCTGCATTGAACCTCTCTGGCAGCAAAATAATGTTTAACTCTCCTCCTCTTGATGGAACCTATGTAGCTGTCTTATTTGTCTGCCAGAAATGTTTTATTTGTTATCCTTGTTTATCCAACAAGAAAATTTTAGGTGAATAGAAAGTACTTTATTGCAGAACCATTTGGGATACTTCTTGATATGTTTCGTTTTCTTATGTTTGGAGGCAAAGTATGGGGCTGGCTGATACCTTTCTGAACCTACTTAAATCTTTGATTTCTGCTAGTTATTTTTTTTTTTTTTTAAGAAGAAGATTTCTGATAGTATTTACTGTCACTTGATATGCTAGTATTTCACACATTGTCTTTTATCAATATAGTCACTTTTTGTTTGGGATAATTTTCTAATTTTGATCATTGAAGTGATTCATATTTCCTGGCGACAAGTTGATATCTGCCAGTATGCACTGTAACTTGTTTCTGAGAACCATGTTTCTTTTTAAAATATTTTTTCTGCAGTTACATAAATTTCAACATTGATTTTCTTAATTATAATATTAATGCTACTACTCTTCCAGGTATCTTACTTTAGATGAGGCAGATAGATTGGTTGATTTGGGCTTTGAAGATGATATAAGAGAGGTATTTGACCACTTTAAAGCTCAACGACAAACTCTCTTGTTTTCTGCCACCATGCCCACCAAGATTCAGAACTTCGCTAGAAGTGCTCTGGTAAAACCTGTTACCGTTAATGTGGGAAGAGCAGGAGCGGCAAATCTTGATGTGATTCAGGAAGTCGAGTATGTGAAGCAAGAGGCTAAAATCGTATATCTTCTTGAATGTCTACAGAAAACCCCACCTCCTGTTTTAATATTCTGTGAGAACAAGGCTGATGTGGATGACATTCATGAATACCTCCTCTTAAAGGAGTTGAAGCTGTAGCCATTCATGGAGGCAAGGATCAGGAAGAGAGAGAGTATGCCATTTCATCCTTCAAGGCAGGGAAAAAAGATGTCTTGGTTGCCACTGATGTTGCCTCGAAGGGGTTGGATTTTCCTGATATTCAACATGTCGTTAATTATGACATGCCTGCAGAAATCGAGAACTATGTTCACAGGATTGGACGAACTGGAAGATGTGGCAAGACAGGAATAGCAACAACATTTATAAACAAGAACCAGAGTGAGACAACACTTCTTGATTTGAAGCACCTCTTGCAAGAAGCAAAACAGAGGATTCCACCAGTGTTGGCTGAGCTAAACGATCCGCTGGAAGATGCGGAAGCAATTGCCAATGCGAGTGGGGTTAAGGGCTGTGCGTATTGTGGTGGGCTTGGTCACCGTATCCGGGATTGCCCTAAATTAGAACATCAAAAAAGCATGGCTATTTCCAGCTCCAGAAGGGATTACTTTGGATCCGGTGGTTACAGGGGAGAGATATGATATTAGCCAAACCGTTATACATGTGTTGATGTTTTCCCTCAATCGCCACTGTGTGACATAAACGTTTTATGCACCTTGCAGTTGCATTTGAACGGAAATGACTTTCATGCTTGTATGTTAATGGATGATGTACTGAGAGATATTATTTATAGAGATGGTCCTAGTGACTTTGTCGCAGTTGAATATCTGAATTTATTATAAATTCCTAGAAATATTTTCATTGAGTTTGATGGAATTAAATCTTTGAATTTATTGTAGGATGACCTGTATTGGTATATATTTGCATGTTAGCAAACATCTGAAGAATTTGGAACATATGGATTTTGTCCATCTATCTATCCATTATTCATCCATCCATGAGTAGTTATCTTTATGTTTGTATTTATGGGACAAGGATTTTTTTGTAAACAGACAAAAGAGGGTGACGACCCTAATCCAAATGGAGACCAGAAGAAGTAGAATATGCTTTATGGAAGCCCCCACAGACTAAACTAAAAGTTGACAAAAAGGAGCTCTTGTAATTTCTTTTGTCAAATCCAAGAATTGTACACTTTCCCAGTTCCCAACTATGCTTCTAGGGGAGTCTAATGGCTCTTTATGAATCATAAGCACTTGCTTTTTGTGGGGGCTTGTTCACGTATGTTCTTCGGAGTTTGTCTCGCACTTGATTTTGAAAAAGCAACCATCTTTATTCACAATATGACAAAAATGATGAACATGGACATTGTCAAATGTTTAATACGTAGTTATCTTTGTACAAGGCTAAAAGTTAGACATGTAAGCATACAATAATAATATCCTTTCGTTAAATGCGTGTAAGTGTTTGATATTGGGTTTGAAAAAAGGTTTTTTATTTTTTAGAAAACTTGTTTTGATGTGATATAAATGTGAGAAGTGTTTTTTTTTTTTTTTTTAGTGAGATTCACATTTGAAAAATGTTTTGTGTTTTTAATTGCTTGTTAATAATGCTACCTCAAGAATTAAACATTTTGGGAATAAAAAGGTTAATCTTATCCTAGCTTGCCCTTAATAGAATACCAAAGGTCCTTTATTAAACAAGTAAAATAACAAAAATATCGTTGGTTCCCACTTGAGAAAGGTACTGCAAGTATAATGGTCGAAATTCAGTATGTTTCTACTCTTCTATGCACAACAAGTGACATCGAAATTAAGTGTGCTTTTCATTGATTTGTTGTTACAATGGACTCTACTGACAATCTAAAAAGAAAGCTTCTTCGATCAAGAGGAGGGGAATATCTTGTGTGATTGGAGCAATCTGTCATTATTGAGTATGATATTGGTTAATGATAGCATAAGTGACTATCATGAAATCTCCTTCTATGATGATGTTATCTAATATAAGGTCTCAAGATTTTGAAATGGACATGTGGTGGCTTTGGCTTCGCCTATTGATGGGTCTTCAAGGCCAATTTATTTGTCAAAGCATCCTATTTCTTTATAAACATATCTTACCAACTCTTGAGGTATATATATATATATATATATATATATATATATATATATATATATATACAGACACGTTGGATCGTGCCTTTGACCATCTCATCTGAAAACAAATTGGTGCTAGCAGAGAAGTCAAAGCCTTTTATGGCATTCGAAATCGTCCTCAGCAAAACTTGTTCCAAGAGCTATCCACATGAGCATAGCGATACTGTTATACCCTGAAAAAACAGATTTCCTACCATTTTTTTTTTTTTTAAACATTCTTTCTCATTCTTTGTCTCTCTACTATATTGTTTCCTTACATCTCTCTATAAATTCACCTAGCTGGCTATCTATTTACTTTGGCTGAGAAGGATGACGCAGTATGGCAGAGGAAAAGTGGTGATACTAGCGTTATTGTTTTTCTTGAGTGCATTTTTAGCCTGTTCTTTCCTTATCCTAGTTATATATTTCATACAAGAGACGGTAGATATAATACACCAAGGTCCAAAACCCCAAGAGCTGCTGTGGGCAGGAATTGCCATTGCTACTTTTTCTACTTTTTGCCTTTGCTTCTTTCTTCACCATATTTTCATGCTTTCATATATTCAAAGGAAGGGTGAAGATTTCGCCAACGCTGACTTCTGTTTATGAAGAGCAGCCGCCGGCAGCCATGGTCGAGCTGCAACTGCCATGATCATGGCTTGCAGCGCCAGCAAGAATCAAGGTTTGGTTGAATGTATATTTTGCAAAGACTCTTTACAAGCAACTCTTTGCTTTATATATTTGTAATCTTGCTTTTGTTGTCACGAGGATATAGTCACAGTTAGGTGAAATTGTTCTATCGGAACATCCACTGACCAGGTAGATCCAAATATAAACCTCTTTCAGTGACAAACGTTAGATCACCCCTTCATGTTAGTAAGAACAAAACTTGCAATTTTCTGTGTATCTGAAGCAAAACAATAAAATACAAATTTTCTTTGTGAGATTTTCACGTTATTAGGATTCTTTTACAAGCAAAACCAATGAAGATCGCTTTAAGAGATCTTGAAAAGGGGGGAAAAAACAGAGAAAATTAGGTAGTTTGAAATATAGAAAAGACATCCTCTCAATCCTTATTTACGTGGTCTAATAAATTAGATGAATATGCAATTTGTTGATCGATCATTAGATATTATATAAATTAGAAGAAATATAATTTATATTAATGCATGAATATGAAAGAGTATACTTATATCCAAGTTATATAAATGGGCAACAAATGGCCTTTATATGAACATCCAAGAGTTGAGATTAGGCAAATCAAAGAAAGGGCAAATATAACCACTTCTTAGACGTTTGTTCATCCCAACTCCTCATAGGGAGAATTTCTTTTTGCTAAACTCTCAAAGTGAGATATGACCATACTGCTGTATAAGACATATGCATATAAATTACTATGTAATTCTCCAATGGATGTGCATGTGGCACTAGAAAGTTGATTCTTCAGTATAATTTCTTACCAGAAAAATTTAAAGAGCAGATATACAGTACTGTTATATGATAAAGGAATCTGATGAAAGGAATCATCCATCTGAGAGAGCACATGCATTACTTAAGCTGGTTCTTGGAATGCTAAAATGTTAGCTTAAGATCTCTGGTAACAAGAGGCAAATTTTGGCTCTTGGCAAAAGATTTCTGATAGCCAGTCTCCATTCTTCCATCCTGTTTCCACACAACATGCATTATGAATTGTGATAAACAGCCCTCAATGCAACAGCTATACATATAAATTAAAGGTAAGCATAGAGGTACTGAAAATTGATAGAGCAATGCCTCTGAAAAACCAATAGATTTCGTTCCCTTTTCGTTCCCTTAAATTCTAGAAAATTCAAGTTCCAAGTAGAAGAGTTACCTTTGGTGAGTTTGAGATCAAAGTATCATCACAACATGTTTCTCCTATTACTTGATTTTGAAGGAAAAGGTGATGCTGTATGATCTGAAACTGCTCAAATATCTCATTCACCAGCTGTCTCCTTTCTTCCAGAGCCCCAAAGATATCTTCCTTCATAGTTTCAGTTTCTTCTTCAAGGATCTTCAGCCGGTCGTTAAGCTGTTCAACTGCACCTGCCTGCAACACTCCCTTACCTCTTGAACAACTCGGTGGCTTCAGAATTTTCTTTGGAGCTGAAGCCACTGAATCTGTTAACAGGTTTATACCGCTTGAACTTTTCATTTCCAAATTGCATTGATTCAGTTGTTTCTCCTTTCCTGTCACTGCATCTGCCTTAAGGCACAGCTTCTCAAAGGCACTGATGAAATCCTGCAAAATTTCATTTCTGAATCTGTATCCATCATTAGTTGTATGCTTACAACTACTAGCAGTCATGAAATCCTTGAATCTTGAAAGCTCCTTTAGTGGGGAATGAATTTGTAACTCAAGCGAGAAGATATTCATTTCCCTCCTACACAAAAAAGTATGTACATGTTTTTGTGAGAAATACAGATTTTCTGACCCAAGTCAGATGTAAAGGAACCAAAACAACAGAAACAAGTTCATGGGATTTTTACTAGAAAGAAGTCACTGCTTCAGGAGTGGGTGGATACAGGATTAAAGAAGGGCTTTAAACATTCTTTCTGATAGTGAATGATGATTGCTTGCCTGAAAAAGTTTCAGTGTTCAAAAACACAATGAACTGAGCTCTCTTAAAGACCATCCACTCTTTGCTTTTCTTGAAAGGAAGAGGAGGAGTTGAGAACAAGTTTCTTTGCTCGTGCGAGGAAATTGCTAAGCACTTGCATAGGCATTGTCTTTACAATAAATTTGTCTGCATTGCTATTGGTTGGTTGTTCCGGCTTAATTTAACCGGAAGTTAAGGAGTCCCTCTAGTTATAGGTAGATTTGGTTCATTGTTTGTTGGTTTTAGTAGGCAAATTTTGGCTCCATCTATGCTGCGGCTTTAGCCATCAATTTGAATTTTGAAACTATTCAAAGAATAGAAACCTTCGCCTTTAAGAAAGTTACTTGGAGAGAAAGAGGAAACAGTTCAAATGGCCACACTGTTTGTCAGAAACCATTTTTTTTTTTTTTTTTTTTTTTTTTTTTTGAGATACAAGAAAAGCAAAAACTAAACAGGCCAGTCCTCAGTCCTCACCGTTCTGTTTATTAAAATTTTTGTTTTCTATCTTTTATTTTCGAAAAAAATTTACATAACCTTCCTTAACTTTCATCACATTTACAATTATCCCTAAACTTAAAAAACTCTCAATTTAGTGTATCTATCTTTCAATTCTTTTCAATTTCACATATCTATTAGGATTTTCCGTTAAATCCTAACACAGGGGAGTGCCAAAATTCTCAAAAACCCATTTTTTAGGGAAAAAAAAAAAAATTGCTAAGATTTAGGCGTTGGTCAAGATTTAATAGAGTTTGCAAAAATACTCACACCCGAATCTTCGATTTTTTCTAGAAATTTTTATAGAGGTAAGTGAAAAAAAAAAAAAAAAAACTGTATTCTCAATACACACATTCAACACACACGTTGATAGAATAACTTGACAATATTATTAATGGTAAAAACTGAACTGTTTCTTCCATTACAATTGCTCCTAATTTATAATGAAACCCTAAAACTACAAAAGAATAAAATATTATAGGAATTGAACTAAAACAAAAGAAAAAAACTATGGATATACTTGGTGGCTACATAAGCCTAAATATGGAAAGATCCTAAAACTACTAAAGAGTAAAATCTTCTAATATAGGAAATAAACAAAGAAGATAAAATATAGTCACTATAAGGTAATTCATGACAGCTATGTCAATCTAAATATGAGAATCTTCTAGAATGAGAATTGTAGAATTTAGGAAAAGTTATTATGCAAAATATCTTTTAAATCATGATATGTCAATAATCTCTTCTTTCTTTCTTGGACGACATCTGGTAATTGACTCTTTCATTTTTGCTTAAATCTTCTTGATTTGGTATATTAATATGATATTTGTTTTATGGATGTGAAAAAACAATCTCGTTGTCACATCATAGACCAATTAATTAATTCTCATCAGTACTGAAAGTTCCGCTGGTAATTTTCCATTCATCTTGAGCCCGACGTCCTGACCTTGGAGTTGACGACCCGACAATACTAAAAGTCACGCTGATAATTTCTCACTCATGCTCGTCAGTCGTTTTTCACACTTCATCAACTCGGCCAGTTGCCTTTTCCTTTTGTACTTCCACTACTGGATATTACTTGTCCTCATGTCCACTTGGTGCCGATGATACATAATGTCCCGCTTAAAGTAGTTTACTCGTCAAAACCTATTTTTTGGTTCTAGCAGTAAAACATTTTCGTCATGGCTTGCTAATAGTCCTTGGGTAAAGCTCTTTGTTTGACAATAAGATTGCTTCTTAATAAGCTTGTTCATTGGCAATCCTGACAACAAGACGGGTCCCCTCGGTAATAAGAGCTCCTAGAAAACAAGATGAAATTATTGTCCTACATCAGGCATTTTGAAAATTTTTATGGGATTTAATGGAAAATCTTAATGGACAAATGAAAAAGAGAGAGAGAGAGAGAGAGAGAGAGAAAAAAATAAAAATAAAAAGATGGTTACCTTAAGGGTGCGTTTGAGATTGCAATTTCGTAGAGAAAAAGTGCGATTTTAAACCAAATCGCAGAAAATGAACAGTTTGAAAACTGCGTTTTTAAAAAATTACGATTTGAAAACGCAGAAAAGTGCTTATTCAAATCGCAGGCAATGTGATGCTTTTTTGAAAACGCGGTATTTTAAAAGGTTAACCTGTGATTTTAAAGGTCAAACTGTAATTTTATTTAAAGCAATAGTTGATTCACTAAGCCTTAGAAATAGATGACTGTATTTTGATAATGTGTTTAGGAGAGTTTTTTTTTTTGTTTTTGTTTTGTTTAAAAAAGTGTTTTGATGTGATAAGAAAGTGAAGACTTTTTTTTTTTTTTTTTTATTTATATTAATAAGAGTTTTTGGTGTTCATGTTATTTGTTAATATTTTTGTTTTGATAGAAAATAAAGGGAAAATTTCAATTAACCCCTTGAATTGTATAACATTGCATTTGTAATTATCTTCCTAAACTATAAAAGCTCTCAACTTAAGGTCTGTTTGGGTTTGCAATTTCAAAAAGTGCGATTTTAAAATGTGTGATTTAAAAAAGTGATTTTTAAAAAAACCAATATGATAGCGCTTCCGAGTTTGAAAATATAGGCCAGAGAGCTATGAAACAGAATATCATTCACGTGAACAATCACATATCTTAGAGAGCTATAAATGACATTTGATATTTTATTGAAATAAATACACAGGTTGTTTTATTATTATTATTATTATTGTTTATCAAATCATTTTATTTTATATATATATAAAAGAAAAGAAGAAGAAGAAGGGTATATCAACAGAGGTATGTGGTTCCAATTCTACAAGAACGCATTTGCCGGTTGAGTATCCGGCTTCCGGATTTTCATCTTGAATTGTAGCAAAAGACAGCAGGGCTAGCCTAAATCAGTCAACTGGAATGTCAACATCCATTTTTAGGCCAGAACTGTTAAGAACCTGTAACAGATATGAAGTAAGGATGGTAAAAATGGCACAAAAAAACAAAAAACAGTAACACAAACTCAAAGAAACAAACATAACCATGCAAATCCATATCAAATTTTTAAGGTATAATTCATCTTGTGACAGTTCTTTAAATGCAAATAACCAGATTACAAATGGTAAGTTTTAAGAAGAGAAGATAAGGTTTGCATGTAAAATTCAAGCTAATTTAAATGATCTGACCGTGGCATGGCACCTACCTAATTCACTGATTTCTTAACAGGACAACTTAATAAGGTGAGCACTTCGGAGCCTCATGTGACATATCTTACATTGATCAGCTAAAAGGATCTAAACTCGATATAAATGATTAAATGAACTCATTCCATCTATCAGAAATTACAGAATATCTAGCCGCTTGCATCATCTATTCTCGAACTTATCTCTTTTTCATTTGATAATCGAACTAATACAGAAAAGAGCGTAAAGACATACTGGAAGGCAAGGAGAGGAGCACAAACTCAGGAAAAACCAGGGAAAACCACCACTACTAAAAGGCTGTAAAACCCTATAATGTATTCTTGATGGCCAGCAACTAGCAATGAGAAATAAAATGTTTTGGATTGGTTCAGGGCACTATATATTATTTTGTGTATGAATAGCTTGAAATTTATTAATACAGATGACAATGCCCTGGGGTCCATTCTAAAGCTTTTTTGGTGGAATGATATCATTGGCCTTCATATAGAAAAGAAGTATGGGAACCTGTTGCCAGTATAGTCAAGGCCTATCTCTTAGTTTTAAGAGGTAATTGCTTATCTTCCAGGCAAGGTGGTAGTGGTGATCCTTCTTTAACAAATTACTACATAATCCTCATTTAAATTATTAAAGGCCTCAGAAATTGTGACAAAGATACTTTTTCACCGGAATTGTTTCTTTTAGCAGAAGGATACTATGATGTATCATCTTATTCAAAGAGGATGCTCCTAATATTTCAACTAATTATGACCCACTAGCTCTTCGCAGTTTAGGACTACTGGCTTGGGAGGTTCATTATGTAGATTTACGGTAAAGTTAATATAATATCAAGGGGACAGTCTGGTATAATTTCAATATCTGTTAGCCTATGCTAAGATGATTGACCTTGTCCAAGTAAATTTTGTGAAATGGCCCAGATTTGAGAAAAGATGAAATTCCTTTCCTCACCCATTACAATGCTTAGAAGGATGATTGTGTTGGTTTGGGGATATGTGAACCATTGATTCTCGTTCCAAAGCAACAAGAAATATTTCATAAGACTAATCAACATCTTTTTGGGCTGATACTACACATTTCATATCCAATGAAATCAGGGCTTCTCGTAGAGTGTGAAGGGCAATTTAGATGTGAAGAAGAAGGTTCTTCCTATCGTTGCTCGAGCCTCTCCCTGATATTTGTTATAAAGGAGGGCAAGCTGTCCCATGGAGTTTCAAGTATGCTTACTGCAAGATGCATTGAAATATTTGAGACACTGGATTGGTATTCCTTTCGTTTTTTGATTCTCAAGTAGAGTAGCTGTTAGCAAGGGAAAAATGA
>JAJPGS010002089.1:0-63122 GCA_028654335.1 Alnus rubra
CCAAAAAAGAGGTTGTCGTTGAAGACAATTTTTAAGACTTTCTAATGAATTGGCTGCTTGGAGAAACAATTATTACTATTACAAGATAATTTCTTAACGCTAGAACCGGTTCTACTGAATTACCCCTTCTCGTAATTTTTTGCATTGCCCACAACTGTCATTCAAGCAAGTTTTTGGGATGGGTTGTTGATATCACAAGCTAATTGCCACAGAAGATACAACAGTACTCCTTGGCTCAGAGGGAGGAACTACAGACAATATCCATTGTAGATCAACATGAAAAGAAAGCTTTTGTTGCATCAGGCACATGCGTATCTTAAATGAACACTTCAAATGTCAAAGAAAGAGTTGCTATTATTCTTTCACCAAAAAAATAAAAAAAAATAAAAAAATTCACATATTGTTGAGTTTGTGCACATTGTTGATGAGATAAATTCACTTGTGAACATAGACAAAACACAATTAACAAATCACATCTTAAAAGGGCTATGTGGAAAGCCTATTCAAAATTGTGCTCATATACCGATCTTAATAACTCCCTGTTGCATCAAGGGTCACCCCAACCTAATACCAAATGAGACAACCAAAGTTTTTTAAAAGATTTTAAAAAAGGCATCAAGTAAATCGTCATATTTGTCCACATATTAATGAAAATACCTGAGTAGGAACTAAATAACTGTGCTACAAAATGAATCATGAATTATAATTATTAGAGTATTATGTTTGCACAAACAAAATAAGGAAGCACACTACAGGCTGCTCATGACACAAACACTGAATACAGATTTTGTTTTGACAAATTAAGCACCCATAAATAATGAAAATGGAACAAATAACCCTTAACCTTAATTAATCTCTAATTTATTTTTAGTCAAGCGGAATGAAATTTGTGCATGGCTGCTTCTACAGAATCTACTGGAGCCCGAAGCACATGCACAGTTGCACTAACTAGCTAAATTTCATAAGAATTAGATGAAAAGAGAAATGAATTGTCCGGGCCAATCGTCTCACACTTTTCCGATGGGTGATTTCAATCTTATTGCATTTTTGAAGTTTGTATTGGTATGACTGCTAAGAACACAAGGATCAAGGCCCTTTGGCCTACCAAATTGACAAAAGAAAAACATGTGATAGTCACTATAGGACAGACCCAGAAAGCAAACCAAATAAATTCAAATAACTCGTCTCAGACATTTTGTCAAACACCCGGCGAGCATCACAAGAACGAAAAAAAAAAAACAAAAACCACAAAAAATGATTACAACATTGACAAGCAATGACCGACCGTTGATAGAGAGAAAAAAACACATCAAAAATCCACAGTGGCCGGCCGTGAAGAGAGAGAGATACCATAGAGAGAGAATACGGTGGTCGGCGCTCCTGGTCGGCTGGGCGGTGCTCCGATGGGTGGTGGTCGGTGGTCTACAACGAGAAAGGAAGCTGAGAGAGAAATGAGAGAGAGTACTGGTCGTAGATGGGCGGCGCTCGGTCGGGTGGGGGAGCGGGACGGTGGAGATTTGAGAAATGGGTTCAATCTATGGAGATTGCGGGTCGAGATCGATGGTTTGAGGGGGTGGTGTCGGCATTTGGTGGAGGGCGGTCGGACGGTGGGGAGGGGGACGTTGGTCGGCGTCGGAAATGGGGGGAAATTTTGGGAGAAATGGGGTAATGACGAGCCACATCTCGACTTTGTTTCAATTTTTATTTTTTATTTATTTTTTTTTTAACGCAGATCCAATATCAAAATAAATAAAGAAATTCTTTACATTTAAAAATAAATAAATAAATAAAAGCCACGTAGGCTCGGTGGGTTCGTGGGATGCTGGTGCGTACCCCAGCATTTCCCAAATTAATAATAGCGTTGGAATATTTTTACAGAGAGCATCAACACAAGAATGACATGCATCGGGTGCAAATTTTGAAGATTAGCAGCTGGGTACGTTGTTAGATATAAATTTTGGGGATAATTGCACCGTTGGTCCCTGTGGTATGCCATAATTATTTTTTACTCTCTATGGTTTAAAAAGTTCATGGGAAGTCCCTATGGTAAGTAATAATTACAAATCGATCCCTAACGTCAAATTCTGTTAAATTTTTTAACAGATTCCGTCAAATACCACGTCAGTGCCACGTGTCGCCAATAAGATGGCGACACGTGTCGATCTTAATAAAAAATATAAATTTATTAAAAAATAAATAAATAAACTTATTTTTTAAAAAAAAATTAAAATTAAAAAAAAAAAACAAAACAAAAAAGTAGCAAGGGGTGGCCGCATGCCACCCCCAGTGGCCGCCAGGGGTGGCGCCCAGCCACCACCAGTTGCTTGGGGTGGCCCGATGGCCAACCCCGGCCTGCGGCCACCCATGCCACCCCTTGCTTCCCGTTTTTCTTTTTTTTTTTTTTTAAAAATAATAATAATAAGTATTTTTATTTATTTTTTAATAAATTTATATTTTTATTTATTAAGATGGACACGTGTCGCCATCTTATTGGCGACACGTACGCGCTGACGTGTAGGGCTAACAGATTCCGTCAAAATGGTGGATTGAAAATTGACCTAAGGAGTAAAACGTAATTATTGCATAGCACAGGGACCTCCCATGAACCATTTTAGGGATAATTGCACCGTTGGTCCCTGTAGTATGCCATAATTATTTTTTACTCCCTATGGTTTAAAAAGTTTATAGGAGGTCCTCGTGGTATGCAATAATTACAAATCGATCCCTGGCGTCAAATTCTGTTAAATTTTTAACAGATTCCGTCAAATTCCACGTCAGCGACACGTGTCGCCAATAAAATGGCGACACATGTCCATCGTAATAAAAAAATATAAATTTATTAAAAATAAATAAAAATACTTATTTTTTTAAAAAAAAAAAAATTCAAAAAAAAAAAAAGAAAGCTGAAAGGGTGGCCTTCGGGCCACCCGCGCTGTCCTTCTTTGTGTCTCCCCCATTTTTTTTTTTTTTTGAAACCTCTCTCTCCCTGCCTTTTCTTTTTGGGTGGAATTTTTTTTGTAATTTCCAGGGTGAATAAAAAATGTTTATGTATCAAGTATATATAGCTTTTGTGGTAATAAGAATTTTCAAGAACTTTCTCTTATATGAATCGGTCGGGCTGCCGTATGGAGCAAGCAAAAGCTAAAGCTCCATCCATTTGAATTCTCCTCTGTTTTTGCAGGTTTTTGCTGCGATTGGCAGAGGAAAATGATTTGTCCCATCCCATCTTTTTAATTTTTAAATAAAATAATAATAATAATAAGTGTTATATGATGTCATGTTGGATGACATTTTTTAATTTTTTTGATTTTTAAATAAAAAAGAGGGGATGGGGATGAAAAACCATCCCCCATGTATCAGTTCTCATTGGCAAAACACATAGATATGGCGAAAAATGAGAATGTGGTTATTGCGAAAAATAAGATATGGCCAAAAACAAAGAGAAAAAGAAAAAAGAAAAAAAAGAAAAAGAAAAAGAAAAGAAAAAGGAAAATATACTTGCACAACAACATTGTACAATTTGTGCACAACACAAAATACATGGGTAGGATCCATCTGATGGCTCTCACTCCATGTGTCTTGTGTTGTGCAATGTTGTTGTGCAAAAATCACTTCTAAATAAAAAACTAGGTTTAGTTTGCCATAGAACGGTGTGAAGTGATGGAAAAAGTAAAAACTCCATCGCCATTTAAAACTTTCACTGCATCTGGACTGTTTAAAACTTTCACAGCATTTATGCAGTAGTGAAAACTATCGCATAGAAGCCGGATCTATTTATAGGAATACAAATTGTAACACCCCGGTCCCATATTGGGAAGAGATAAATAACTCACATAGAGTGAGTGCTTTATAAGAGATAAATGACTGCTAAGTTCTACATTGCCTAGTTAGTAGGTGAAACTGAACTTTATAAGAGATTCTAGAAAAGCTCTAAATTGATTAGTCCTTTTGGGGTGATAACGTAGATGTGGCTAGCGCTTTTCCTTGGGTCTTTACACAAATGATCATTCTAACTTCTTCACATTAATTCCATTCATTTACATCTCAAATAACTCCCATATAACTCCTATGTAAAATAACTCTTCAAAACCCAAAAGACACAACTTCTTCAAGTTACTTAGTAATTTACAAGAATAACAAAAGACTCAAACAAATGTTATTTAAAATTAAGTTGATTATTCAACACTCCCTTTTAAACTTAATTTCTAGTGACTCCAAGTAATGCTCGTAGCTTGCTAAAAATCTCATTCTTTAGGGGCTTTGTAAAAATATCCGCAACTTGATAATGAGTCTTCACAAACTTGAGTTGTATCTCCTTCTTGACAATAGACTCTGTAATAAAATGATATCTTGTGTCGATGTGTTTGCTTCGACCATGAAATACTGGATTTTTCGCCAATGCAAGTGTTGATTTGTTGTCAAGAAAAGTTTCTGTAGCATCCTCTTGTGGCATGTGTAGCTCTTTCAACAATTTCCTTAACCAAATTGCATGACAAACACTTTATGTAGCTGCAATATATTCAGCTTCACATGTTGAAAGTGTCACAATTGGTTGCTCTTTAGAACTCCAAGTAAATGACAAATCAAGTTGTGCTTTTTGAATCATCCACATGTGATGTACATCACCACCCCAATCACTATAACTATAACCCACAAGTTTGAATTCATTAATTAGAAGATGGATAAAGTAGACCAAAATCAATTGTACCTTTGATATAACGAAGAACTCTTTTAGCCGCATTGAAATGAGTTATGGTAGGTGACTTCATATAGCAACTAACTAGCCCAACTCCATAGAGAATATTCGGACTTTGAATGTCAAAAATAAAATAAAATAAAATGAAAAAGCACAAGAGTCCATAGCATAATACCCATTTGCAATGCTTTAGAGATCCAAGCCGGAACAATTTGCAGCTTTAGTAAGAGCTTTTTTCCACTTATGCACCCTCTCAATATTGTTATGAAACTGCTCTTCATGCCTAGCAAATGTTTCTGCGAAAGTTCCAGTCTGTCTTCGAACATCCGAGGGTTCTATGTGATAAAATATGGGAAGAAGAGTGCGACCTATGGTTTTCCTAAGGCCCACAATCTCCACAAGTTCATCAAGGCACCAACTAGAAGAAGCAAAGTCTTTGGAGAAAACTATTATTAAAATCCTTGATTCTTGGATTGCGTTTAGAAGTCCGGCAGAGATGGTCTCCCCTCTTGGAAGCTCCTCGTCATCTCGGAAGATGCGAATTCCAACTCGCACCAAGGAGGAGTAGAGGTGATCAATGAAGTTCTTACGAGTATCGGCACCTCTCAAACACAAGAAGACGTCCCAACGAAATATAGAAGGTAATGAAAGGGTTGGAACAGCCATGTATAAATACTGTGTTACAGTAGCTCTCTCATAACTTGCAAATCAAGAATTTCTCTCTGTTTCTTCTCTGCTTTTCTCTTTCCTTTTCCGTCAATCTACGAATTGCAATATGGTATCAGAGCAAGAACCAATGGTGTCTAACGCTTCATACTCTGTTGTAATCTCCATCGACGATTTGTTGAATCTGTACTATCTTCATCACGGAGATAGTCCAGGTTCCGTCCTCGTATCTCAGATTCTCCTTAGTGAGAATTATCATACTTGGAGCAGGTTAATGATCATAGCACTCACAGCCAAAAACAAAATAGGCTTCATCGATGGTTCCATCACCAAGCCTTTCAACTGATGCACTTTATCGTCGCTGGATAAGAAGCAATAATATGGTGCTATCTTGGCTGTTGAACTCCATCTCCAAAGACATTGCTGCTAGTGTACTATACATCAACACTTCAGATGAGATGTGGTTAGATTTAAAAGAACGATTTTCGTAGAGGGATGGACCTCGCATTTTTCAATTGTAAAAAGCTATCTCTGCACACTCTCAAGGAAGTGAATCGGTGAGTTTGTATTTTACCAAACTCAAAGGTCTATTAGATGAATTGATGAACTATAGGCCATCCCAGAATGTTCTTGTGGATCATCCAAGTATAATTTGGAATATTAGCATCAAGATCATGTTTTTCAGTTTCTCATGGGTCTAAATGACTCATTTTCCCATATCAAAGGATAGATTCTGTTAATTGAACCTCTGTCGGCCATTAAAAAGGTCTTTGCTCTTGTTTTACAAGAAGAAAGACAGCGTGATATCCCCATTGTCTCTCCTAGTCAAGAGATAATTGCGATGTTCACAGGATCGAATCAGTCACAACCACAATAGACCAGATTTGGCAAGCCAAATTTTCCTCAAAGTTTTCGAAAGGAGAGGCCTCTTTGTACGTATTGTGGTTTGCTAGGGCATTCGGTGGATAAATGCTACAAGCTTCATGGCTATCCTCCAGGATATAAGCCTAATCGACCAAAGGCACAATTTCCATATGCTAATCAAGTTCAGGAATTTCAGTCTTAATTGTCAATCCAATAATTTTTTCAATTCTTCACATTCTGTTTTGTTTGCTACACATTTTAAATTCTTTCAAGTAGCTTCCAAAAAAATTCTCACCCTTGGATCATATATACTGGTGCAACCGACCATATGATTTGCTCCATATCTTACTTTACTTCTATTACAGCTATTGTTGATTCACATGTCAAATTGCCAAATGGCCAACTTGCTAAGGCCACTCACATCAGAACTGCTAAAATATCAGTTCATTTGATCCTTACGAATATTCTTTGCATTCCTTCTTTTACCTTCAATTTAATTTCCTCCAGCAAACTTGCTAAAACTCTTCATTGTTGCCTTATATTTCATGAAATTTTTTGCTTTATACAGAGCATGTCCACTTGATTGACGATTGGTCTAGGTAAGGAGAGAGCTGGATTATTCTACTTGCAGCTTAATTCAGATTCTCAATTTCCTTTCAGTTCTGCATTTTCTGCACTTTCAATAAAGGCTCCCTCTACTGATGCATGGCATTACCGCCATGGGCATCCATCTCAGCCTAGGCTAGCTTTGTTAAATCCTTTGATTTCTAATGTTTGTTCAAATTCAAATAACATTTGTGCTGTATGTCCTCTAGCAAAACAAGACAAATTACCTTTCCTTGTAAGTCATACTTGTACAAAGTCTCCATTTGATATAATTCATTGTGACATTTGGGGACCATTATCTGTAAATACAATAAATGGATCTCGTTTTTTCCTTACAATTGTTGATGACTTCTCTCGTTTTACTTGGGTGTACTTAATGCATCATAAGTCTCAAACAAAATCTATCATTCAATCTTTCTCTACCTATGTTACTACTTAATTCAGCCTTAAAATTAAGTGTTTAAGGTCTGAATTCAATATGGCTGATTTTTATTTTTTATTTTTCTATCCAATGGGATCATACACCAACGTAGTTGTGTAGCCACTCCACAACAAAATGCTATAGTTGAAAGAAAGCATCAACATATTTTTAACATAGCTAGAGCCTTAAGGTTTCAATCACACTTACCTTTATCTTTTTGGGGTGATTGCTTGCTTACCGCCACTTATCTTATAAATCGATTACCTACTCCTGTTTTGTCCAATAAATCACCTTATGAAGCACTTTTTAAAAGTCCACCATCTTATCAGCATCTTAGAGTTTTCGGATGTCTTTGTTTTGCATCCACTCTTACTAAATCTCGTTCAAAATTTGATCCTCGAGCCTGTTCTTGTATTTTCATTGGATATCCTGTTGGTATGAAGGGTTACAAGTTATTAGATCTTCATACACATTATTCTTTTATTTCTAGAGATGTTATTTTCCATGAATCCATTTTTCCATATAAATCTTCTCTGTATTTACCTATTCATGTTTTGCATGAACATTTAGTAATTCCTTATCCTGCACCAGATATTACTCCATTACATAATTCTGGTTCTTCTTCACAACATAACTCTGTCATTGAATCTTTTATTGCCACTTCTATTCCAACTTCTTCAACTTCTATTCCAGAAGTTGCAGAACATAATATTCCTTCTATTTCACCTTCTCCAACCTATATTCCAGAAGTTACAGAATCTACTATTCCTTCTAGACTTTCATCTAGAATTCGTAAACAACCGAGTTATTTGCAAGATTATCACTGCCAATTAGCACCTTCTTCTTTTCATCTGGTTTCCAACTTCATGGACATGACTGTCAGCAAAATTTCAAGTACTCCTTACTCCTTATCTTCTTTTCTTTCTTATGACAAATTGTCTATGCCTCACAAACAGTTTAGTCTTTTTGTTTCATCTATTTTTGAGCCTAAATACTATCATCAAGCTGTTGCCCATCCTCAATGAAAACTGGAATTGACTTCTAAAATAATAACAAGTGTGTGCTATAGTGTGCAACAAAATGTCACAATGCGGAATAAAAGAGACAGATATTTTGTTGACGAAGTGGAAACTCAATTAAGAGAAAAACCACTCTGGGGCAGCCAAACCCAGGATATCCACTATTTAGAAGACAAAGCTAGATACAAAGCAGTAACACTCACATACCTCTGATGCAGTGGTCGTACCTTGCTCTCTAACGTGTAACCCAACACGAACGCTTCCCAACCAGGTCTCCTACCTGAAGGGGTCTTCAATGAAATCTTTTACCTTAGGGCCAACCCCTAAGATAGACTTCAGTTGTAGCGCAACAACAACACACTTGCAATGGCTTGAGAGAGAACAAATCAACTCCGATAACTTCACAAAATAACTCTCTAAGCTCTGAAGGAATTCAATACCAAATTCTTGCAGTTCTCAATGCCCAGGGGCCTCTATTTATAGGCTGAAGTTCAAATGGGCGACTGCTGTAAAATATATGGGCGCCATCCGGATGGTAAACCTGAGTCGTTCGGACGGACAACTGTACGACAGAATTTCTGAGATTTTCGCTGAAAATCTTTCCTGTTTGAGAGCCGCGTCCGGACGGTCACACGTCCGCTGCAAGTAATTTCCATATAAGGCTTCGCGCGTTCGGACCATAGGGATGGCCGTCCGGACGGTTAATCTTCAACACGCAATTTCCATATTTACTATGCGCGCGTCCGGACCATGAAAAGTAGGCGTCCGGACGGCTGAAGTTAAATCCACAATTTCCATATCAGATGTACACGCGTCCGGACGATGGTAGACTGGCGTCCGGACGGTTGAATTTAAATTGCGATTCTTGCCTTAAGGAGAAGCGCGTCCAGACGGTTGCATCAATCTTCCCTTATTTGAACTTTGGAAAGAAAATAATCTGAAGCTGATCGATCACTGGACGTAGTCCGGACGGGCTACTGAGTCGTCCGGACGGATGCAAGCTGTCACAGAAGCTTCTCGATGCAATGAAGGGTCCGGACGGAAATACACGTCGTCCGGACGGATGATGCTTAGTCTGTCTAGCGTCCGGACGGTATGGCACGTCGTCCGGACGGATGGAACAGTGGACAGATGAGCGTCCGGACGGGATGGCACGGTCGTCCGGACGGCCGACAAGGAATTGGAAATCTTATTTGAAGCAAAATAAAAAGGTTTCTTTTGTGTTCCGACGTGGATGGCAAAAAGAAAAATAAAGCAAATATTGCGAAGGCCCCACTGCAATTTCCATTAATTTTAAGCAAATATTACTATATTCTTATTGATGGCGAAATCTGTACTATTTAATTGGGTAATGCTTAGGATTTTAACGTATCTCAACTATTTAATTAATTGAGTATATATTAATGTTTTATTATCGACTGTGTATATATCATGGGATTGAGTTGTACGTTAGATATAATTTTTTATTAGCCTAAATGTTGACCACGTTTAGTATTTGGGTTTTTTAATTTGAGGATGTGTTCTTGTGACCTGATTGCTTTCTGCAATTTCCCAGTAGGTTTGGCCACTGTATATGTAACAGATCCGAAATAACAGAAATTGCAGAAGGCAATCAGGTCACAAGAACACATCCTCAAATTGAAAAACCCAAATCTTTTTTTTTTTTAATTAAAAAACCCAAATATGTTATAATAGATCCGATCCAATCTTTTATAGAAATTGCAGAATTGGTGTCTGAAATTCTCTAATACCAATTGTAACAGATCCGAATCTGTTATAGAAATTCTAGGGTTTTGCTTGCTAGCTGGATTGTAATTGAATTTGAATGAAAAGCGAATTGAATTGATGGAAGGATTGAATGATCAGTAAAATCAGTAACAAATTGTATTGAAATTGTAACGAAATAGCCACATTCAAGAGGGCCAATCTCCAAAACATTCGAGAGGGCCAATCTCCAAAGCATTCGAAATGCTCAAGCTTCCAAAAGTCCAAAGACTTTGCAATCTAAATCGATCTTCCTATTAGATTATTGGGTCTTATATAGACATAGCCCTAATCTAAAGACTTTATTAATTAGAATGGGCCGAGCCCATTCAGCCTTCTACTAAACCCAACCCATCTATTATTAATGGGACCATTACACTTGTAACAGTTCCAATTATCTGTTACTTATTTTAGGAATTTCTAAATCAAGAATTTCTAGGGTTTGAATTATGAAACTATAAATGTAAATTGGGATGGAAATGGAAGAAATGTTACTGAAATGATAAAAGGAATGGAAGATTTGCAGATTGATTGAACGAAATAACAGAAATTACACTAAAATTGGACTCTTCGAGATATCCAGTCTCCAGAGCTATTCGAGGTGCTCGGCCTCCAAATCACAAATGGACTAAACACATTCAAGATAATCCTACAACTAGACTATTGGGCCTTATATACACATAGCCCCTAACTAACAATTCTAATAATTGGAATGGGCCAAGCCCATTCAACCCACTACTAAAACCCAGCCCATCCATTACTAAAACTCAAAACATAAGAAAATTAACAGCACAACCATATCAGATACTTAGCTGATCGATCATGAACACAATTATTAAATTTTCCTCACCTTTCATGTTGGTCTTGTAAGGGGAATTAAGGTGCCAATTGAGCTAGAATTCAATGGCATTGGCAAATTAATTATGAAATTACAGCAAATAGTGTTGCAAACAGGAAAGTTTATATTTTGAAAGCATATATATATATATATATAATCTTTGGTGAGGGAAAAAGAAAAACACAGTTTGTTTCGGCACAGATTGATACAACCATATATATAACGTTGAATAGAACTTCCTGGCTTTCTTGTCAACATGAGATCGAGTTTGTTCCTATTGGATGTGGGCAACATTCAAGCCGTCAGAGACTTTCAATATACGCAAAACGTCTTCAACAATCTTCTCTATGAATCTTGCTTCATGCCTGATGATTATGATTCAAATGCAAAATACAACGTACAATAAAGTAAGAACAAGGAAAGAAGATTCAAAAAAATAAAAATAAAACACACACACATAAAGTAAATTATGAGTCTTCAGGGTACCAAACAAATGTCATCATACTATCATTTGACAAACATCTAACTTATATCAAATTCGTCAAGAATATCATTGAAGTACATTTGTACATAATTTCTGTCCTATCCAATGACGACATGCCATAATTTTTTATTTATTTTTATTCTTATTTTTATTTTCATGGACAAAGCTATTAACTGTTTTATGGAAATTATGGCTAAAATACCAATCCTTTCAAGTGTATCTATAATCAGAATCTCTCTCTCTAAGATCGAAGTATATATCATCATCTTAATTTATATGCTCGTAGAGTTGTCATTGTTTACTCCCTGTTTATGCGAAAACCGATTTTAGCCATCATACCGTACATGTGGATCTCATCCCAATGAGAATTTGTAGCAGGGGTGGAGTTAAATAATAACATATGATCAAGCTAGCCTATCTTTGGGTTTTGATCGATTAAGCAACACAAGAACTCTGGTCAACGGAACAGAAAGAAATTGATGAATGAAAGGGGATTATTTTTCCTTTTTTTTTTTTTTTTTTTTTAAGCTCAACTTTAATTTTATAAATTCTTATGTAAAATTCAAAAAATAAAATAAAATGAAAAATGAATGAAAAAGCACAAGCTAGAGTCCGTAGCATAATACCCATTTGCAATGCTTTCGAGATCCAAGCCTGAACAATTTGCAGCTTTGGTAAGAGCTTTTTTCCACTTATGCACTCTCTCAATATCATAATGAAACTGCTCTTCATGCTTAGCAAATGCTTCTGCGAAAGTTCCGGTCTGTCTTCGAACATCCGAGGGTTTTATGTGATAAAATATGGGAAGAAGAGTGCGGCCTATGATTTTCCTACGGCCCACAATCTCCACAAGTTCATCAAGGCACCAGTGGGAAGAAGCAAAGTCTTTGGAGAAAACTACAATGAAAATCCTTGATTCTTCGATCGCGTTGAGAAGTCCGGCAGAGATGGTCTCCCCTCTTGGAAGCTCCTCATCATCTCGGAAGATGCGAATTCCAACTCGCTCCAGGGAGCTGTAGAGGTGACCAATGAAGTTCTTGCGGGTGTCGGCACCTCTAAAACTTAAGAAGACGTCCCAACGAAATTTAGAAGACAATGGAAGAGTTGGAGCAACCATGGAAGACGATTTCCTCCTTGTTGTTGAGTTCGATTGGACTGAAAAATGAGACAAACCTCGGAGTTCATAAGAGGAGTATACGTCCAGGATATTTTTGCTAAGAAAATTGTAAAATAAGAAAGATTTACTAAATCATAATTTCTATATATATGACAAGCGCATGTTTTCTAACTGTTATTTTCTTCCCGATATATAATTCAAATTCCAACTCTTTTCATAACAAATAACAGTGAACCAATTTCTTTACTTACTTCCTGGTTTCTCCCTTGGCTTCCTCACGCTTAAATTGATGCAAATGGCAATGGCTAGCACCACGATAGCAACAGCGGCAACCACAACTAAAATGATCGTAGTTTGAGATTTGTTACTCCCCTTATCTGAGAAAACCAGATGTACATATTTTCACATTAAAACATTCTGGGGGCTGAATTTAAATTTAAGCAGTTATATAGAAATTAAGAGCTATCATAACTAGTAGTTATTTTGAAACTCAACAAGTAATGCTGTTAAAGTTATGAACAATATTTTTTTGTATTCTCATATTGTTCTTATATTCTTTTATTTTGAAAATCAATTATTGGATTTGTATGACTCACACGTAGGTATGGCTGACAATCTTTGACGCGACCCACGAACCTGACACGATATTAAAAGATTAGTGTTTGACATAAACGGGTTTATGTCATAAAAGAATCGACCCGCTTGAACCGTTTAATTAATAAACGGGTCACAAATGGGTCAACCCACTTGACCCGTGGTT
This sequence comes from Alnus rubra, assembly GCA_028654335.1. NCBI lineage: Eukaryota > Viridiplantae > Streptophyta > Magnoliopsida > Fagales > Betulaceae > Alnus > Alnus rubra. Next base: position 13,236 of record JAJPGS010002089.1, read on the forward strand.
TGACGCGTTTATGAAATTACATATATACTTTATATAATAAATATACGTTGAAACGAGTCAAACTGGTTGTATTTGGATCGAAAATGGTCAAACAGGTTTACCTGTTTATTAAACAAGTAAAGAGGATCGTCCTGGGTCACTCGCTGGTCGTGTCTGGGTTGAATGGTTTGACTCGTTTAACAGGTCATGTTCAGGTTGACCCATAATGGGTTGGCCAGTCAAGCAAGTCGACTTGAACCTGACTCGCCAACCTGAATTGTTAACCCTACACGTAAATCATGTATGGATCATATAGATCTAATGGTTGATTTTTAAAATGGAAGGATAAAAAAATATAAGAAAACATTTCTCGTAAGTTATAAGGAATAGCCCCGCTAGAGAAAAAAATTATCTCTTAAGAATCAAGATACAAAGTAAAAAAGTAAAGGAAAAGTTTAAAAATTAAAATTAAAAAAATAAGTATTCATGAAAATCTCAACTAACAAAACATTCTTGATCAAAGACCATAAATTGACTGCTAGTCACAACTTATAATCACATCGATCATTTGCTATGTTTTAAGCAAAAGGATGCACTTACGCGGTGGCGGCGGCGACGTTGTTGGGGGTGGCAGTGACAGCGGCGACGGCGTTGTTGGGGGTGGCAGTGTCAGCGGTGGCGGTGGCGGTGGCGGTGTCGGTATTGGTGGGGATGGCAGTAGCGTTGGCGGTGGCGGTGGCGTATAAGCTGTGGAGTCAAAGAAGCTGGAGTTCTCATACCTAAAATTACAGCTGGGTCTAAGAATTCTCCCACCTAGTCTGTCAGTATAAGACTTCAAGAAATTATCAATAGCCCCACTCAAGCATCCACTGCAATCTTTCTCAGACAAATCAGGTGTGCACTGAACCAGTCCATATATTGTTTGGGAACTTGGGGCTGCTGCATTTCCTACAGCAAACTTACGGAGAGAACCACCTGCTGCAGCTCGATCACTTAGGTTTTGCAAAAAGTTCCGGAGGTCCTTACTGAACTGAACCTTCTCATCGTCTGATACCCTATAGTACTCGCTCATCCAAGGAAATTCAGGAGTATAATCCATGCTGCTTAATATGTTGCGGCTTGAGTAGCGCAACATGCACTCATCCATCCATACTATTGCTTCCTTCTCATTGGGACAACTCTCTGTGAGAAAATCTTTTGAGTCAGCGAAGCAGTTACGGCAAACATCTGACTCAAAATCTCCTCTGCAAAGTCCAATTGCATACACTTTGTCAGGGCTTTCCCCATAAGACGAATTATAGAACCCGTAGTCAATGTCAGTGCTGTTGGAGGAGAGGAGCCGGGAGAGGACGAGATTCAGGTTTGCCTTGTAGGTACTGCCGCTGCCGTAGTTACCCTGCTTATCTGAACAGAAAGAGTTAAGCTTTTGATTTAGTGGCTGAACAATGGCTGGAGCAATGAGAATGCATATGGCAGACAGGAAGAATAGTCTTGAAGAAACCACTACCATGTCTTCCACAGAACGGTACCTAAATATATATATATATATATATATATATATATAGCTACTAGCTAGGCAAGGCACCTTTGAAAGGGTGAACGAGGGGGCTAAGAAAAACCATGAATTTCAAGCTACGAGTAAACTTCAAAGTCTTCTAGCCCCTCAGTCTTCACGCGGAAGCGTAGCCACTAGCCATGAAATGCCGTGGAAGAACCGGTGAAATAGACGTATATATACATGACAAATGTGTCGTTAATTAATGTCCGGTTCTAATCATGACAAACGAGGAACAACAAAGTATATGGGACCCATTTAACGTATAGGACCAGGTGGATTTCCTTTTCTGTTAATTATTTTCCTGAGGTACTGTTATGCCCATTCAGTAAGTAATGCTGTCGGATACTCTAAAGCTGATCTGACGTGATTTCTGAATAAAAAAAAAAAAAAAAAAAAAAACTCATTTTCATGACCCATATGCTATAGGAAGCCATGCATGTGGATCATGTAGGGTAAATATGACAAGGACTTGGTTTTGGTTTTGGTTTTGTAGATAAAAGGAGGTGTATGAACGTGTCCACGGCGATAAAGTTTGACAAATTATTTTGAAAACATTACCCACATGACTATTAGCTCAGGATTTTTCTAAATACTATAATGTCGTGCGTGTGCGTGTTTTGGAGGATCAAACATGACATCTTGGTCTTTGATCTGTAGACTGTAGTGTTTGACTGTTTGTTAATTAAGATCCCCCCAAAAGCTTATTCATAAAAAGGGTAGTTTGGACTCACTGATATGCATGCGAACCTAGATAATTAATATACTATATATTACTAGTCGATCGGTCTCCGAATTCGGTCAATCATGCATGTAATGTAAGCCCTAAAGCTAATTATGAGAAGCATTATCTGTTGATTTATTTTCTCATTTTTTTTTTCTCTCCCTGTTGATTCAAGGATTTCAAGAAAGAAAAAGGGCTACTTCTTATTCATCCAAAAAAAAAAGGCCTACTTCTCTCTTCTCCCATGCACCTTCCGCTAAGTCACCTTGCTTTCCTTTAGCTTGTTATTTCTCGACAAACACAATTATTAAATTTTCCTCACCTTTCATGTTGGTCTTGTAAGGGGAATTAAGGTGCCAATTGAGCTAGAATTCAATGGCATTGACAAATTAATTGTGAAATTACAGCAAATAGTAGTGTTGCATGCAAACAGGAAAGTTTATATTTTGAAAGCATACAACCATATATATATATATATATATATATATATATATATATATATATATATATATATATATATATAATCTTTGGTGAGGGAAAAAGGAAAACACACAGTCTTGTCTCAACACAGATCACCGGCGCTTTCTCATCCTCCGACCCTTTGGTGTGATAATTTGGGTGCCTTATCTTTGGCTTCTAATCCGGTGTACCACGCTCGCATTAAGCACATTGAAGTGGACTATCACTTCATTCGAGAGAAAGTGGTTAACAAGGATATCAGCACTCGATACATCTCCACTCTTGATCAGATTGCGGACCTCTTCACTAAAGGGCTTACCACTTCTCGCTTTTTGTTTCTATGTGACAAGCTACACGTGTGTTCCTCACCCGTTAGCTTGCAGGAGGATGTTAGCACATATGAACCGAGCAAGGCATCAAATTGCACAGATTCTGCAATCCCTGATTCTTTGCAATCAATCTCCACCAATCAGGCAGCAACTCATATGGCAAGACACAGTTATGCCACAACGGTAACATAGTCGTGTTCCCCAAGTAAATCGCGTGCCTCAAGACTCTACTTGTATAGAACAATCCCACGCATCATGGGATTGCATATATGCATGTCTATAACTTTCCTTTTATGTTGTTAGTTGTCTTGTACTCAGTGTATATAAGGACACCTGTATGACAGTATGTATTATTGAATACAATAAGCATTTCATTCTCAAATTGTTTTATGGTATCAGAGCTTGTTGGATCACTCCTTCGATCTTAACCTATTTTCCATGGCATCCTCTTCCAACACCTCCGCTACCAACACCCCACCCACTACCAATACCTTTGTTTTACCTAGCCTCACCCCACAGATTTCTAAACTAGAAGGCCCAAATTATCTAAGTTGGGTACATCAATCCCTACTGTTTTTGAAGAGTCACGATCTCTTGGGCATTGTTGATGGCACTGAGCCATGCCCTGCTAAGTTCCCGATCGATGACACTGGGAAGCCAACAACAATGGTGAACCCTCAATACTCTGTTTGGCAAAAGAAGGACCAATACCTTCTTAGTTGGTTCAACACCACTATGTCTGAAAGCATGTTGTCCTCTGTTTATGGACTAAACACTGCTAGACAAGTTTGGACCTCTCTCTCTACTCACTTTGCTTCTCAATCCAAATCTCGAGTAGCTTATTTGAAGAGACAATTGCAGTCTCTCAACCAAGGAACACATTCCTATTCTGAGTTCCTTAGCCAAGCCAAGTCCTAGGTTGATCAACTCACAACTGCTGGAAAACCTGTAGAAGAAGATGACCTTATCTCCTACATATTGGGTGGACTCAATCTTACTTTCACGCCATTCATCACCTCATTCAATCTCTCAACCCGTGACACCAACATGTCATTTGAAGACTTCCAAGCATAACTACTCAACTATGAAGTTCTACTTGGAAATCATCAGCAGGCACCACCATCATCTGAATCAGGAAACTTTGCTCTCGACACTCAAAAACCAAAGCCAGCACACTCCAACTATCACAAGGGAAAATCTGGAGGGCATCAGAAATTTCATTCTCAGCCTAATCAGAGGCACACAAATGGTAATTTTTTTTCCAAACAATTCTTCAATAGTGCTGCAAATTCTATTTCTCACAACAGGGCCCCATGCCAAATCTGTGGAAAATCTGGACACCAAGCACTGGATTGCTTTCACAGAATGAATTCCTCATACCAAGGAAGACATCCACCTTCACACTTGACAGCCATGGCAACAAGAGCACAACTCCCTAATGTTGAACAGTCCAATGAACATCCTTGGTATGCTGACAGTGGAGCAAACAATCATGTCATTGCTGCTCTAGAAAATTTACAACTACAAGAATCCTTTAAAGGTGAAGAAAAGGTTGTCGTAGGCAATGGTTCAAGTCTGCCAATAGCCCATACAGGCTCTTCTCTTCTCTATAACTCTCAATTTCCTTTTAAATTGAAACATATTCTACATTGCCCCACAACCATAGCCAACCTGTTATCTATACAAAAATTTTGTGTGGATAACAAATGCTAGTTTATACTCACTGACTCCCATTTTTTTGTGAAGGACAACCTCACAGGGCAGACTCTTTTGTAAGGGCCCAGTAGGGATGGACTATATCCAATCTACCTTTCCAAGTCAATTAATAAAACCAGAAAAATTGTCGCCTTCCTTGGAGTCAAGACAACTTCTATCATTTGGCATCGTCGATTAGGTCATCCAGCACCTCCTATCCTCAATAAACTCAGGTAGTCAGCACAACTCTCCATTACTGGCTCTCTTGCACATGATTCCCTCTGTGAACCGTGTCAATTAGCCAAGTCTAAATGTCTTCCTTTTTCTGAATCAAATAATGTAATTGCTGCCCCTTTAGAAATAATACATTCTGACTTGTGGAGTTCACCTGTTGTTTCTAATGACGGATACTTATATTATGTTCTCTTCATTGACAATTTTTCACGATTCTCTTGGATTTATCCACTGCACCATAAATCTGAAACCTTTGCATGTTTTGTTAAGTTCAAATGCCTAGTTGAAAATCTCCTCTCTAAAAAGATTAAGGCATTCCAATCCAATGGGGGAGGAGAATTCACTTCAAATCAATTCAAGGAATTCCTAAGCACCAATGGCATTATTCACCGCATCTTCTGTCCCTACACAGCCCAACAAAATGGATTGGCTAAACGAAAACAACGACACATAGTTGAGACTGGACTTACTTTGCTAGCTCAATCCAAGCTCTCTCAAGCATTGGGTTGATGCCTGCAACACTACAGTATACCTTATCAATAGGCTGCCTACTCTAGTGTTGAAACATCAATCTCCCTATGTCAAACTCCTACAGAAAAATCCAAACTACTCCTTGCTTAAAGTCTTTGGATGTGCATGTTATCCTCTTCTTCGACCATACAACAACCATAAATTAATGTACAGGTCCAAAAAGTGTCTCTTTTTACGCTATTGCTCAAATTATCGAGGATATCGATGCTATAACCCTATCTCCAAGAAAACCATCATCAGTCTTCATGTCATCTTTGATGAAAATACATTTCCAGGTGAAGATTGGATTTCCTCCTTATCCGGGTTGCTGCAAGTGATTCTGTTTATCCTAAGGTAAGTTCTTCTCTTGCTCTTGCATCCAGTTTAGTTCCTTTGTCTACTAATTCCTCCTCTGATTCCATTCAGACTAGCCAAGCTCCTGCAACACCTCTGCCTTCTCAGGATGTTCCTACTGCACCTGAACAGCTTGCTCCTATTCCCACTACTGATCTGCTGCATAACACTCCTCTGGCCGACCCAAATTTCTATCCTCCTAGCTCCCATTCAGCTTCTGAGCAGCTCCTCACCAATTCTGATGTGCCTTTCTTGGATCCTGCCTCTACTGCTTGCACCTCATCCTTACAACGTACTGTGTCTTCACTCGTGTCAAGTGAGACTGCACCTTTGCCACCTTCCACTACCTTCTCCACTCATCCTATGATCACTCGCTCGTAGGATGGTACCAGGCAACCTAAGACTTTCTCTCCCTACAAGCTCTTCTCTTCCACCAAACACCTTTTGATGGCTCTTCACTCTCATCTCAATTCCACCCCACTACCTCTAACTCCCTCACGGTTCTCTCAAGCAGTAACTTCTCCTCACTGGCAGCAAGTAATGCAAGAAGAATTCACTGCTCTCCAAGCCAACCAGACCTGGTCCCTTTGCCCGCCCCCTCTTCACAAAAATGTTATCACCAATAAATGGGTTTTTAAAGTGAAACAAAAGGCTAATGGTTCTCTTGACAGATTCAAGGCTTGCTTGGTGGCACGGGGTTTTCAACAACAAGATGGGATTGATTATAGTGACACTTTCAATCCGGTAGTAAAATCTTCTACCATAAAAGCCATTCTCGCTCTTGCTGTCCATTTTCAGTGGCCCACGAGACAACTAGATGTCTCTAATGCTTTCCTTCATGGAACATTAGAAGAAGAGGTCTTTATGGAGCAACCTCAAGGCTTCGTTGATAGCAGATTCCCTCAGCATGTTTGCAGGCTCCATAAATACATATATGGTCTCAAATAGGCCCCAAGAGCCTGGTTTCACAAGCTAGCCAGTACACTCCTCAGCCTTCGCTTCATTGAGTACTCCAAAGTTGACTATTCTCTATTTATTTTTCATGACTCCAATGTTCATATTTTTCTCTTGGTTTATGTGGATGATATTATAGTAATTGGCAATTATCTCCCTGCTATTACTAATCTCATTACTCGACTGCAGCAGTCTTTTGTTATGAAAGACCTTGGACCCTTGCATTGCTTTCTTGGTATTCATGTGCAGCACCTACCTCATGGTATTCACTTGTCTCAATCCAAGTACATCTCGGATGTGCTTGCTCATGCTAAGATGTTTGATGACAAGCCTGCCAAGACACCTCTTCCAGCCGGCTCTAAATTGTCTCAACATGATGGAGATGCTCTTGTCAATGCCTCTGAATACAGACATTTGGTTGGCGCTTTACAGTACTGTACTTTGACTCGACCTGACATTTCCTTTGCTGTGAATCAGTTATGTCAATGATGGTGGACCATCTAGAGCCATGCGGTTTGGCCGAATAAGTGCTTTTTTTACTTGAAGCGCCAAGAAGTTATTTTCTTTTCTTAATTTCAATTCTGATAGGCTAGCAATAATGGGCTTGGCCTTATAGTTTTAAGGGTTAGTAGGGTTTATTGTTCCTTAGCAATTTCTATATAAGGATGAGTTTTTAAGAGTTTTGATCATTGATTGAATAATGAAGTTTGCCCTACGGCCCCTTTTCTCTTTTGTTCTTTTGTTTCTGCATATTCTTTTTTAATAGTTTGTTCTGAGGATTGAAGGTTTTATGGTTTCATCGGCTAACCACACGGCTTGTTGCATCAATTGGTATCACAACAAACTGACTCCTACCACCATCCAAAGCCGACCTAGCACTCAGACGACTCTTACCCCTCCGTCCCCACACCAACATGATGCTTTTAACGATATTCTAGAACGCTTACAAGCCCTGCAAGTTGCGTCCGAGTCCCAACAGCAGCAACTGAGCACAGTCTAGAGTCATGTGTTCGTTAAACCAAAGAGTTTGGGAGTGAAGAGCAGAGACGAGCGTGCCTCATGTGACAACTTGCGCAAGGACAAAACAACGTTTGCCGACATTATTCCTGGGAATTATATCCCTTTGTTGCACCAAACAGTTGACACCAATCAGTGGATTCCACAGTCTATTCAAGGATTGCACAACGGCTACCATGGCCGAAGTGAAGGATCCCCTTTTCTCGATCAGCCAAAACGTGGTGAGTCCCGAATGGATGATGCTGCGAGAAGAGTTCGTGTTGATGTTCCTAACTACCATGGAAAGATAGAACCGCATACCTTCCAGGACTGGATCACCTCGCTGGAAGATTACTTTGATTGGTCATGTTTGTCATTAGATAGACAAGTTCGCTTTGCCAAGATGAAGTTAAAGGGTGCGGCACGAGTGTGGTGGCACAGCATGGAAGAACGCTTGCATCGGCTTCAACAACCACCCATCATCGAGTGGGAGGAGATGAAGATGAAGTTGCAAGAGAAATACATTCCTTTGGATTATGCAGACTCCTTGTTTGAGGTATTAATTATGTTGCATCAAGGTAATATGACAGTGGATGATTATGCAAGCAAGTTTCATGAGTTAAGCATCCGGAGTCAAATTTCCGAGACAGAGAGGCAGACGTTGGCTCAATTCAAGGCTAGATTACGGGACGACATCTGTAAAGAAATCCTATCCATGCGACCCATGAGCGTGGAGGAAGCCTACCAAATGGCTGTGCGGTTGGAGAATCAACGCCAGACAGCTGCTCCTAGACGTTTCCAGGCTAATTGGAGTAGTGCAGTACCCACGGGAGCTGATAAAGTCAATCACCGGACAACCACGGGGGGACAAACTGATAGGTCACGGTCATATAACCCAGCAGGGTGGAGTGTGTCTGATGAACGATGACCCAGAGATTATGTGGGCATACGAGGAGACAAGGCACGGGATGAATGTTTCAAATGCGGAGGCAAGGGCCACTATGCAGTTGTCTTTCCCATGAACGACAAGAAATTCACCTTGGTTTGCGGAGAAGAACTCTCCTACCAGGAACCTGGGGTACACAACATATCCGTACCTTTGGGAGGCACTTCAGAACCAGCAGGAATCGAAGACGAGGAATAACTCCCAGAAAGTTCCACACTTCCATTATATGTGATCTGGCGGATTTTGGCAGGACATCAGAGGGAAGACAAGGTCGAAGATGACTAGTTGCGCACCAACATCTTCCACACCCGGATAGAACACCAAGGCAAAGCCCTCAATGTCATCATTGACAACGGCAGTGGTGTGAACGTGGCATCGCAGGAAACTGTCCACAAGCTGAAACTGCCTATTGAAAAACACCCCCAGCCATACAAGCTCAGCTAGGTTGATGACACCTCCATCCCGGTAAAAAATAGGATTTCCTTTTCATTGGGTAAAAATTACAAGGATGTCGTCTAGTGCGACATGATCCCTATGAAGGCGTGCCACCTACTGTTGGGAAGGCCATGGTTATTCGATTGGGAGGTACAATATGACAAGCGCTGCAACACTTATTCGTTTCGTTTCAAAGGATAGCGACTCACGCTGCAACCTATGAAGCTTCAGGATTTTAACCCCCCCTGTGATGAGGGAAGAATCCTTACAATGCAGAAATTTGTGGAGGCATGTCAAGAGAAGGACGTCATTCTTGCTATAATTACTCGCCCCACGGTCGCGGTGAATTCTATGCCTCACCCAGCACAAATTCAGCACCTGCTCAATGAATTCCGTGACTTGACTCCTAAAGAACTCCCCCGCACTTTGCCTCCCATGAGGTCCATTCAACATGCCATTGATCTTGTCCCGGGCTCTTCCTTACCTAAGCTGCTGGCTTATCGCATGAGCCTCATAGAGCATCAAGAGCTACACCGCCAAGTTATCGAACTACTAGAGCGTGGTTTTATTCGGGAGAGCCTGAGCCCTTGTGCCGTCCTCGCCTTGTTGACTCCCAAGAAAGATGGAAGTTGACGCATGTGCGTGGACAGCCGTGCCATCAACAAAATTACCATCAAGTACCAGTTTCCCATTCCGCGCTTTGATGATATGTTGGATGTGTTACATGGTGCTTCCATCTTCTCCAAATTTGACTTGTGTAGTGGCTACCATCAAACCCATCTCCGCTCCGGAGATGAGTGGAAAACCGCGTTTAAAATGCGCGATGGGCTTTTCGAGTGGATGGTTATGTCATTCGGCCTTTCAAATGCTCTGAGCACTTTCATGTGGGTCATGACGTAGATTTTACGCCATTTTCTCGACAAATTTGTCGTGGTGTATTTTGACGACATTCTCATTTTCAGCCGAAATTTAGAAGAGCACCTCGACCACCTTACTCAGGTACTACGAACGCTCCGTTTTGAGAGTCTTTTCATTAACCTCAAGAAATGTTCTTTTTCTCAATCCAATGTCCTTTCCTGGGGTTTATCGTGTTTGCCAAGGGCATTTCTGCTGACCCCGAGAAGGTGCGATCCATCTTGGAGTGGCCTGCCCCAAAATAACGTCCATGACGTCCGAAGTTTCCATGTCCTTGCGTCGTTTTATTGGCGTTTCATTAAGGGGTTCAGCTCTATTATGGCCCCATTACAGCATGCACCAAGAAAGGGCTTTCCTCGGGACTCTTGCTGCTGCCAAAGCGTTCTAGCAAATCAAGTTGCTGCTCACTGAGGCCTCCGTCCTTCACCTGCCCAGCTTCTCTCTTCCCTTTGAGGTTGCGTGTGATGCTTCTCATTTGGGCATTGGTGGTGTCCTTAGTCAACAGGGCCATCCCATCGCATTATTCAGTGAAAAACTCAACGACCCCAAGCGCTGCTACTCCACGTACGAGCTAGAACTGTATGCCATGGTTCACACGGTTAAGCACTGGTGCCATTACTTGATTCATACTGAATTTGTATTGTTCACTGACCATGACTCTCTTAGGCATCTCAACTCCCAGCTGAAACTTAATTCCAAACATGCTCATTGGCTTGAATTTCTCCAACAGTTTACCTTCGTGCTCAAACACAAAGCAGGCATTGAAAATTGCGTAGCTGATGCCCTTAGCCGCAAGGCCCTTCTATTGTAGAATTTTTCTGTCGAGCTCCCCTGTTTTGCCGGACTCCCTGCCACCTACAAGGACGATCCCGACTTCGGAGCCGTGTTTCAACAATTGAGTTCTCAACCTCACTCTCGTGTCGGGGATTTCACCCTCTCTGATGGGTTTCTTTTCAAAGGTACACGGCTATGCCTCCCCCAGTCCTCTCTCTGAGAGTTTGTGATCATTGAACTCCATGCTAGTGGGCTTGCTGATCATTTTGGCCGAGATAAAACGATTAGTCTCGTGGAGGATCGTTTCTATTGGCCCCATCTACGCCGCAATGTTACTGTGATACTCAAACATTGCAGGACATGCCAGCTTCCCAAGGGTATTAAAGCCAATGTCGGTCTATATACCCCATTGCCCATCCCGTAGTAGCCATGGCTGCACCTTAGTATGGATTTTGTTCTGGGGTTACCCAAGACAATCAGTGGCCATGACTCTATTTGTGTCGTGGTTGACAGGTTCTCTGAGATGGCCCATTTCCTCCCTTGTGCCAAAAAATTTGATGCTTCTCGCGTAGTTGCACTGTTTTTTGCTGAGATTGTTCGTTTACATGGCGTACCGGCGTCGATTGTTTCTGATCGTGATGTTCGCTTCGTGAGCTATTTCTGGAAAATGCTTTGGGTGAAAATGGGTACTCGCCTCAAATTTTCCAACACCTTCCACCCACAAACTGATGGTCAAACGGAGGTCGTAAATCGTAGTTTGGGTAATTTGCTGCGTTGTTTAATCACCGATCATCATGCCACATGGGACTTGTTGTTGCCTCATGCCGAGTTTGCCTATAACAACTATGTTCACCAAAGCACTGGCCTATCTCCATTCGAAATTGTCACTGGCCGACGGCCCCAAGTACCTTTGGACCTCACCCCTCTACCTCTGAATGCCTCCTCTAGTCAAGGAGCTGAAGATTTCGCCCTCCACATCCAGAACCTCCACGCAGAGATACGCCGCAAGCTGGTTATTACTGTCGCGACTTACAAACAGCACGTTGATGTTCATCGTTGCCATGTTGCTTTTGAGGTGGGTGACTTCGTGTTGGTGTGACTTCGGCCTGAGCTATTTCCTCAGGGAGCCTTCCATAAGCTCCATCACTGTTAGGCTGGACCCTTCCAGGTTCTCAAACGGTTAGGTCCCAATGCCTACCATCTTGCTCTCCCTGATTCTCTGTCCATCACCCCCGTATTCAACGTCGAACACCTCATTGCATATCCTGGCAATCCTGAGGAACCTCTGGCTCTAGCTAGTGACACAGTTCCCCCTACCATCCTCTCAGCTCTTGCCCCTCCCCGTGATCAGATTGACACCATTCTCGATGATCAGATTGTTTCTACTCGCAAGGGTGGTTACCAGAAATTTTTGGTTCGTTGGAAAAAATCGACCTTCCTTAGATAATAGCTGGATTAAGACTGAAGAGGTCCAGCGCCTTGCTCCTGACCTCTATGATGAGTATATGGCCCATCACTCGTCGAAGTCGAGTTCTCTTCCGGGAGGGGGGGATTGATGGTGGACCATCTAGAGCCATGCGGTTTGGCCGAATAAGTGCTTTTTTTACTTTAAGCGCCAAGAAGTTATTTTCTTTTCTTAATTTCAATTCTGATAGGCTAGCAATAATGGGCTTGGCCCTATAGTTTTGAGGGTTAGTAGGGTTTATTGTTCCTTTGCGATTTCTATATAAGGATGAGTTTGTAAGAGTTTTGATCATTGATTGAATAATAAAGTTTGCCCTACGACCCCTTTTCTCTTTTGTTCTTTAGTTTTTGCATATTCTTTTTAATAGTTTGTTCTGAGGATTGAAGGTTTTGTGGTTTCATTGGCTAACCCACGGCTTGCTACATCAGCCAATTCATGCACTCTCCAACTACTGCCCACTGGACAACAGCTAAACGAGTTCTTAGATATCTCAAGAGCTCCATCAACCATGGCCTCTCTTTTGACAGGGGATCCCTTCACTTGCATGCCTATAATGACTCCGATTGGGCAGACAATCCAGATGACCAGCGCAGCACAATCGGTTATGCTATTTTTCTTGGTCCCTGTTTGATTAGCTGGAGTGCCAAGAAGCAGCCCGTTGTTTCCAAATCCAGCATTGAGGCTAAGTATAGGTCTTTAACACTGGCCACTGCTGAATTATTTTGGCTCAGCATGCTCTTTCAAGAGCTTCATCTTTATCTTTCTCATCCTCCGACCCTTTGGTGTGATAATTTGGGTGCCTTATCTTTGGCTTCTAATCTGGTGTACCACCCTCGCACTAAGCACATTGAAGTGGACTATCACTTCATTCAGGATAAAGTGGTTAACAAGGATATCAGCACTCGATACATCTCCACTCTTGATCAGATTGCGGACCTCTTCACTAAAAGGCTTACCACTTCTCGCTTTTTGTTTCTTTGTGACAAGCTACACGTGTGTTCCCCACATGTTAGCTTGCGGGAGGATGTTAGCACATATGAACCGAGCAAGGCATCAGATTGTACAGATTCTGCAATCCCTGATTCTTTACAATCAATCTCCACCAATCAGGCAGCAACTCATACGGCAAGACACAATTGTGCCACAACGATAACATAGTCGTGTTCCCCAAGTAAATCGTGTGCCTCAAGACTCTACTTGTATAGAACAATCCCACGCATCATGGGATTGCATATCTGCAACTTTCCTTTTATGTTGTTAGTTGTATTGTACTCAAAGTGTATTTAAGGACACCTGTATGGTAGTGTGTATTATCGAATACAATAAGCATTTCATTCTCAAATTGTTTTACTTTTCATAACAAATAACAATGAACCAGTTTCTTTACTTACTTCCTAGTTTCTCCCTTGGCTTCCTCATGCTTAAATTGATGTAAATGGCGATGGCTACCACCACGATAGCAAAAGCGGCAACCACAACTAAAATGATCGCAGTTTGAGATTTGTTACTCCCTGTGAAAATAGACATTTTCACAATAAGACATTCTGGGGGCTATATTTAAATCTAAGCAATTATATAGAAATTAAGAGCTATCATAACTAGTAGTTATTTTGAAACTTAACAAGTTATGTAGTTAAAGTTATGAGAAACGTCTTTTTTTTTCTTTTTTTTTTGTATTCTCTTATTGTTCTTATATTCTTTTATTTTGAAAATCAATTATTTGATCTGTATGACCCACACGTGGGTAGGGCTGACAATTTTTGACATGACCCACGAACCCAACATGACATTAAATGATTAGTTATTGGCATAAATAGGTTCAAGTCATAAAAAAATCAACCTGCTTGAACTGTTTAATAAACGGGTCACAAACGGGTCAACCCACTTGACCCATGGTTTGACCCGTTTATGAAATTATATATATACTTTATGTAATAAATACATGTTGAAACGAGTCAAACAGCTCGTATTTGGATTGAAAATAGTCAAACATGTTTACATGTTTATTAAACAAGTCAAGAGGATCGTGTCGGGTCACTCGCTGATCGTGCCCGGATTAAATGATTTGACTCGTTTAACTAAACAGGTCGTATTCAGGTTGACCCACCAGTCAAGCAAGTCGACCTGAACCTAACTCGCCAACCCGAATTGCCAACCCTACACATGAATCATGTATTGATCATATAGATCCAATGATTACTTTTTAAAATGGAAGGATTAAAAAATATAAGAAAGCATTTCTCGTAATTTATAAGGAATATCCCTGCTAGAGAAAAAAAATTCTCTCTTAAGATACAAAGTAAAAAGGGAAAGGAAAATAAAAAGTTTAAAGATTAAAATTAAAAAAATAAGTATTCATGAAAATCTTAACAAACAAATTCTTGATCAAAGGCCATTTAGAAATAGCCAACCCAGACAGTACAAATTGACGTGCTAGTCACAACTTATAATCACGTCGATCATTTGCTTTGTTTTAAGCATAAGGATGCACTACCACTACAAAAAAAAGTTGTAATTAGCTGCGTGTCTACAGTAACTATTACTGTAGACACGCGGTCAACTAGCCACGTGTCTTAATGACAACGTGACAGATTGTTTACGAAAAACAAATTGCCACGTGTAATAAATTCACGCGGCCAATTGGCCGCGTGTATCAAATAAACGTTGCCAATTTCAATTTTTTCAATTTTATTTTTTTCTTCTGCAACCGCCGCCTTCTTTGACTTTTCTTATCCTTTATTTTTTCTTTTTTTTTTCTCCCTTCGAATAATGGATGGACGGACGGCACATTCAGTATTAATTTTATTTTTATTTTTTTTTTATAAATGGCGACGTGGCTTTGAGCCACGTCG
Source organism: Alnus rubra (assembly GCA_028654335.1). NCBI lineage: Eukaryota > Viridiplantae > Streptophyta > Magnoliopsida > Fagales > Betulaceae > Alnus > Alnus rubra. The sequence continues at coordinate 28,412 of JAJPGS010002089.1, forward strand.
CCACTGGTCCAGGTGCTCCGCGCGGGACAATTCCCGTGCGGCACCTGGCCACACATTTCGAACAAAAAGAAATGTTTGTTCGAAATGTGTGGGTGGACGGTACATGTACTGCTTATGGGGTTATATATAAAAAAAAAAAAAAAAAAAAAAAAAAAAAAAAAAAAAAAAATATGGGTGGACGGTAATGCTCGCTCTCTCTCTTGAGCTCTCCCTGTGCCCTCTTTGACAAAACTTTTCTGAAAGCCTGGTTTTTCCTTCTTTCACCATCAACCTCCAACACCTTGTCTTTCCCTCTTTCACCATCAATCTCAACTGCCTTGCTCTACTGCCGTTGTTCAAAAACTCATAGACGAGATGAAAGCTCCAGTATGGGACTTCCCTGTCCTTGAAGAAGCCCCCCCAAACCGTGAAGGCTTTGCCCTTATTGGTAAGCTTTTAACAAAAAAACCTCTCCACTCTCAATTGATCAAAGCTACGCTAGCAATAGCCTGGAAGTTTGCTGCACCACTTGCTATAGAGGTTCTTGCACCAAACAAGTTTTTATTTGTTGTCTCCTTACAAAGCCATGTTGATCGTATTCTCCTGCAAGGCCCTTGGAATATAACGGGCTCTCTCCACCTATTGCTTGTTTCTTTCAAAGTATCTATAAAAAAAAATATGGGTGGACGGTTCTTGATTTTTGTAGTTTTGAATCTAATTTCCGGCGACTGGGCGACTTTGTGTCTTTGTCGGTGATTTTTTGCTGTTTTGTTGGTATTTTGGGCCAGAACGAAAATTTCCGGAGATTTTGCTGTTTTGTTGATATTTTGCTGTTATGTTGGTATTTTTTGCTGTTTTGGTGCTGTTTTGCTGTCTAGGATTTTTTTGGTGTTTTTGGCCTCGAAGATGTTTCTGTTGTTTTGTTGTTGCCGGCCTCGAAGATGTTTCCAGAAGGGGAAAAAATAATTTGTTGTTTTGTTGGTGGATTTTTGGCCGGAAGAAGTTTTGTTGGATTTTGTTGGTGTTTTGTTGTTGCTGGCCTCGAAGAAGTTTCCGGCCAGGGAAGAAAAAAAATGTTGTTCCGGAGAAAGAAAATACCGGTGAAAAATAAAAAAATAAAAAAAGAGAAGAACTTCTTTTTTTTTTTTTGAAAAAACTGAAGCATTTGGCCATGTGTGCTACAGTACACGCGGCCAAATGTTGGCCGCGTGTACTGTAGCACACGTGGCCAAGTGGTCACGTGTATTTAAGTACACGCGGCTAACTGTTAGCCGCGTGTACTGTAGTACACGTGACTAACTGTCAGTCACGTGTATTTTAATACACGTGGCCACTTGGACACGTGTATTAAAATACACGTGGCGAAATGTGCATTTAGTGTTACCCGACTTTACCACGTGTTTTCACGTGGCCACTTGCACGTGGCCAACAGTTCGCCACGTGTACAGTCACTGTACACGTGGCGAAATGCAAGTGGCAAAAAATAATTTTTTTGTAGTGTACCCTGTGGCGGTGATGGTGATGGTGGTGGTGGCGGTGGCGGCTGCGGCTGCGGCGCATAATTAAGCTGTGGGGTCAAAAACTAAAATTACAGCTGGGTCTAAGAATTCTCCCACCTTGTCTGTCAGCATAATACTTCAAGAAATTATCAATGAGATATGTTTGTTGCACTTCAAGTGTACATCAGTTGTACACTAACTCTCACGTGAACCAATATTTTTTATTGTTTATTTTTTAATTTTAAAAAAATCACTAAAGCACTGGTGTACAACTGATGTACACTTGAAGTGCAACAAACATATCTCATTATCAATAGCCCCACTCAAGCATCGACTGCAATCTTGCTCAGACAAATCAGGTGTGCACTGAAGCAGTCCATATATTGTTTGGAATCTTGGGGCTGCTGCATTTCCTACTGCAAACTTACGGAGAGAACCACCTGCTGCAGCTCGACCACTTAGATTTTGCAAAAAGTTCCGGAGGTCCTTACTGAACTGAACCTTCTCATCGTCTGAATCGTCTGATACGTTATAGAGCTTGCTCATCCAAGGAAATTCAAGAGTATCATCCATGCTGCTTAATTTGTTGCGGCTTGAGTAGCGCAACATGCACTCATTAAACCATCTATTGCTTCCTTCTCATTGGGACAACGCTCTAGTGTGAGATTATCTTTAGAGATATTGAGGCAATTACGGCATTCAACAGGCTTCAAACCTCCTCTGCAAAGTCCAATTCCATGTACTTTGTCACGGCTTTCCCCAAGCTAATTAAGTAACTGATCATATATATATATATATATATATATATATATAGCAAGGCAAGGCTCCGTTTCTATGCAAATATTGCCTTTCTGGTCACTGCCAGGGCCTACGAACCTAGCTAAATAATATACTTTTACTAGTCTATCGGTCTCTGAATTCGGTCAACCATGCATGTAATGTAAGCCTAAAGCTAATGAGAATCTGGGGATTTTTATCTTCTTCTTTTTTTTCCCCTGTCCCTGTGGATTCAAGGATTTCAAGAAATTAGAAAAAGGCCGGCCTACTTCTCTTCTTAATTCCATGCACCTTCCGCTAGTCCTTGATAATAATTATTTATTTCTCAACAAACGCGATGAAAAGGCTATATCAACCAAATTTCATGGCTACAGGAAAGATATATAGACGTGTGGAGTGGGAGTGAAGGTTGAGACCAATTATTTTGCATGTGTTGACGTTGATCAATGTCATGTTCATGACTAGTACACTGTTGAGCTTTGTCAAGGCACGCGGGGCATCATTACTACTGAATGGTTATTTCTAAAGTAATTAAAGACATTCAATGCAACAGGGTCCCATTAGAACCATTCTAGCTTAATTGATGGGCTGGAATTCTCAACGGTATTAATGTAACCAGCTACTATTTTTTAATTTCCACGAAATCGTCTTCCCTTGCAAATTTTCATGTGAAAGTGAACATTTCGCCATTAATAACATGGTCCAACTACGCTTGACTAACGGACTTTTTTTATTTTTTTATTTTCTCTCCTTGAACATCTTTCTGAATTTCATCATGCATCATCCTCTTCACAAAGCAAACCCCGACTTGAACATCTAATTAGTGTTCTCCCATCAGCACACCCGACAAAGTCGACGTGATTGTTTTCCTCCCCATCCCAGGTCGATCTGAAATACGGTGTCCGATCTACTAATTCTTCAACTTCCAATCTCAAAGTCTCCTGGTTTTGGGCGGCAGTCTCGTTTGAAGGTGTCATAAACCTGCACTCTTAATACTCTAGGACTTCACTTAGTTTTTAGTTGAAACCCACTTCACAAACCTAATGGTAAAGAATATTTTAGCGGGTAGGATGTGTAATGCACCTTTCAGATTCCTGGCTTGTCCTCATCGATCTAGTACTTTTGATTCAACCAACCATTTTATTTAATTTCGCAGATTAATATCTTCATTTAATTTAGATAATACCCTATTTTCACCCATTTTCTGTTATGTACCTTTCTTGGATTTGTGTACATATATTTTGGAATTTTTGTATGGAAATGAGATTGGAATGATGAATAAGGGATTGATGATGAGGAAATAAGAACAAGATAATGGGCTATTCGAGATACCCAAGTCTCCAAGCTGATTTGAGAACAACCATTCTCCTAAGGGAATCAATTTCTGTAATATTCATTTTCATGCATTTATTTACAAACTTGGTTTCCTTCTATAGACTCTTAAAAGCATATTCTAGAAGCAATATCATAACTAATTCTCCCTAGCTAATTTACCTATTTACCCCTATATTATATATTCCTAGAATACCCCTATATTATATCTCTTACATTCCCCACTCCTTGAAGCACCTCGCCCGCGAGGTGCGAGTTTTTTTTTTTTTTTTTTTTTTTAAATACAAAAATAATAAACCAAACAATTAAGCTATCTAAAGGAATTAAAAATTCCGTAATTGCTGGCCCACACAGCATCCCCAGCACTAGCCCCTGCAATTGCAAAGCCCAACCCCCTCAGCTGCCTTGTACTCAAGTGGCCTACAGCTGGCCCACAGAGCACCCAAAACAAAAGCCCAAACAATTGTAAAGCCCACTCCATTGGAACAGGCTTGCATTTAGAAAGGACTGCCTCCCGAAGGGCAAAATCGTCCAAGATGTCATCAGCTCCAGCTCCTGCCACGTGGATCTCCAAAACCGCCCAAGATCGAAGCTCCAGACGGTTAAGCGTGAACCTTCCAGAAGCGCCAGCAAGGCTCCCCCATGCAGAAAGCTTCTGCATCCATGGCCAACGTCTCCCTCCCCGCCTCTGTGCTGAACAAGTGACGGCCGGTTCGTTCCCCCAAGGATCGTGAGAAAGGTCTGGATTGCCAAATGGCGGCTTCATACGTGAAAGGTGCCGGAGTCTAGTGCCTCCAGTTATCGGCACCCACGGTGGCCACCACCAAGAAAACTTCTAACGCCATCGGTGTTTGAAGACGACAAAATTCGCAGCCCGTCCCTTCGAGTACTGAAACTGAAATGAGCACCGGATCTGAAACGTAGCCTTCGGTTGAGTCTCCAACGGCAGAGGCCGTTGTCGTTGAGCATCCAGGAGCTCGATCGTTGGGGTTGGTTTGAAAACCGTGGCGTTGACAACGCCGTGCTGATTTAGATCGGCAAAGGTTTCCGCCGCTTGCTCGATGACGCTCCCGAATGGTGTAGGTAGGGTCTTGCTCTGCGCCTCTGTGTCACAAAAACTCGGACCCGGTGTTGCAGTTTTTATTTGCTCAGTTATTGCGTCGTCTATCTCAATATCATGCACAATCGCAATAAGATTGTTCCATTTACACTCCAATTGGCGTGTGTGTTCCACTGTGAGCGTCATAGTTTCTCGCATTTGGCCCAAGAACTCCAACGCCTTTCGGAGTAGTGGTGCTTGCTGGTGCCACAGAGCTGCCATGGTATATTTTGGTGTTGGATCGGAAAAAGAAAAAAAAAATTGGTGGTAAGAAAGGAGAAGGCGGAAGTATTGGTGAGAAAGAATGGCTCTGATACCAATTGTTATGTACCTTTTCTTGGATTTGTGTATATTTTTGAATTTTTGTATGGAAATGAGATTGGAATGATGAATAAGGGATTGGTGATGAGGAAATAAGAACAAGATAATGGGCCATTCGAGATACCCAAGTCTCCAAGCTGATTTGAGAACAACCATTCTCCTAAGGGAATCAATTTCTGTAATATTCATTTTCATGCATTTCTTTACAAATTTGGTTTCCTTTTATAGACTCTAAAAGCAAATTCTAGAAGCAATATCCTAACTAATTTTTCCTAGCTAATTTACCTATTTACCCCTATATTATATATTCCTAGAATACCCCTATATTATATCCCTTACATTTTCCACTAGATCATACAAGGTGACCAGTAAGTAATGGAGCACATCATTTTGGAGAAAAAAAGGTTTAGATTTTAGGAATTTCTAGCTCTACCTACAGTCTCATATAAACTCTTCTTAATTAATTAGAAGGGACGCAAAGGGGTCGTCATTTATAAAATTGAATAGAGCTTTTCATAACTAAGAAAATGTAAGCAACAATGGTTGAGTTTTTTAGCTCAACAGTAGACTACTTTTCAAGATCACAGACTTCCATCAATATACAAAGTGTCTCAGTCAGCCTTCTACTTCATGCAGTACCCTTCTCCCTTAAAGCTTTCTTGGCGTAAATCTGACCGTTTTTAAGAAACGCATCGCAATGGTTTCTTCGAGACAACTACTTGTATTAGCAATTTGCTTGCTGAATATTGCTCAAACCTCAATCACCTCCTCTCCTCTCTCTCCTCCAACACTGAAAATCATTACTACGGGTTCTACAATTCGTCTTATGGTCAAAACCCTGACCAAGTGTATGCAATCGGACTTTGTAGAGGAGATATCAAGCCAGATGTTTGCCGTAGTTGCCTCAACCACTCCACAGATCTTCCTACACAGCGTTGTCCCAATCAGAAGGAAGCAATACCATGGTACGAGGATTGCATGTTACGCTACTCAAACGACAATATATTTGGCACCATGGAAAGCCTTCGTGCGTTCTGTACGTGGAACGAACAACGCATCAGCCGACGTGGATAGGTTAAGACATTTTTGAATAGCCCTAGAGGTCGAGCCGCGGCATTGGCAAGCGGTTCTCTCCATAAGTTTGCGGTAGGAAATGCGGAAGCCACGCACGAACTTCCAAACGATATATTCGCTTGTTCCGTGCACACCAGATTTGTCTGAGCAAGATTGCAGCGATTGTTTGCTTCGGGATATTGAAAATATTACGTCTTGTTGTCAAGGGAAGCTTGGTGGTAGAGTTTTTGGACTATGCTGTAATCTTTTGGATGTCCAATCAATTCAGTTCATTCTATATTTTTCAAGGCCAAAGCAACTTTATACCAGAAGAAAGACAACTTGTAACCTATCACAAAATGACTATGAATATTAAATCTAAAGTTACTCGCACCAAATTGAAATGAAATAATCTTTACAAGCTCTTGATTGATCGTCATAAATTCACTTTTTGTAAAAAAATTTCAAAAAATTTCATTTTTTTCTTGACCAAGAAAAATCAAAATTTCTTCCAACGTGCTAAAAAAAAGATCAAGATTTTCTTTAGGAAAATTTGACAGAAAATTTTCAATACCTAGAAAATCAACATAATTAATTTTCTGAAGAGCCCATTGAGATATTCCACTCTTTGGACTTTCATTAAACACTTGATTCACTACAAAAAAAAATTCGAGAATTCTGGACGGTTTCAAATCGTCCAGAAATTGCAAAAAACCATCTGGAAAAAAGTCCAAACGATTTATTCTGGACTGTTTCAAACCGTCCAAAAATATGAGTCATCAATCCGGGTGATGGACGGTTTGGCACAAACGGTCCATAATAATCTTTAATACAAAATTCATTTATTTTAACTTGCGAAAATCCAAATCCAAATCCAAAATCCAAAATCCAAACCCATATTCAAATGCAAATCCAAATCCAAATCAAAATCCAAATTCAAATTTTGCACAACAACAGTCTACTAGCTTACATAATACAAAATTCAAATGCATACCTATTACAGAATTCAAATTCAAATACATAATTAAAACCCAAAATATTTTAAACCTATAATCCATGCTCCATAATCATCAAAGCAAGCCCAAAGAGAATTTGATTTACGACCTTGTGTGCATTGCTTGCTTCAGCAGCTACATCAAATTACATGCAAAAACACAACCAAGTTTTCCGTGAGACAATTTGCACCATTAGAAAATGGTTCCGGTTTGGGCTTTAAGACATAGAAGCAGAAAATTAAGGGTGCTTTGTTCGAAATCATTAGAAAGTAGAAAACAAGTAATATATACAAATTGGATATCCAAGAAAAAATTAGGAGCAATAGTAAGAACTACAATTTTTATATTACAACTATTTCATAATTGTGATGTGGCATTTTTAACCAACCTTTTGATTAGTTATTGTTAAGGAAAAAAAATGATTAGTCATGATTTGACTAGTTTAACTAAACAGGTCGTGTTCGGGTTGATCTATAATGGGTTGGCCAGCCAAGCAAGCCAACCTGAACCTGACTCACCAACCTGAATTACCAACCATACACATGAATCATGTATGGATCATATAGATTCAATGGTTAATTTTTAAAATAAAAGGATAAAAGAATATAAGAAAGCATTTCTCGTAAGTTATAAGGAATAGCCCCGCTAAAGAAAAAAATTCTCTTAAGATACAGAGTAAAAAAGAAAAGGAAAAGGAAAAGTTTAAAAATTAAAATTAAAAAAAAAATAAGTATTCATGAAAATCTTAACAAATAAATTCTTGATCAAAGTCCACTTAGGGTCTGCTTGGGTTTGCGATTTCAAAAAGTGCGATTTAAACTAATGATTTTAAAATGTGTGATTTGTAAAAAATGATTTTTAAAAACGCAGTTAAGCGTTTGGCAAAAACGCAGTTTAGCCTATAAAATTTTACGTTTTCAAAAAAACATCATCTTACCTGCGATTTGAAAAAATAGATTTTCTGCGTTTTCAAATCGTAATTTTTAAAAACACAGTTCCCAAACGATTTATGTTCTGTGATTTGGTTTAAAATCGCACTTATTACCTACAAAATCACAATCTCAAACGCACACTTAGACATAGCCAACCCGGGCAGTACAGATTGATGTGCTAGTCACAACGTATAATCACATCGATAATTTGCTATATTTTAAGCATAAGGATGCACTTACGCGGTGGCGACGGTGGCGTCAGCTGCGGCAGTGTTGGTGGGGGAGGCAATAGCGTTGCCGTTGGCGGTGGCGCATAACCTGTGGGGCCAAAGAAGCTGGAGTTCTCAAACCTAAAATTACAGCTGGGTCTACGAATTCTCGCACCTAGTCTCTGCGAATAATTAGACTTCAAGAAATTATCAATAGCCCCATTCAAGCATCGACCGCAATCTTGCTCAGACAAATCAGGTGTGCACTGCATCAGTCCATATAGTGTTTGGGATCTTGGGGCTGATGCATTTCCTACTGCAAACTTACTGAGAGAATCACCTGCTGCAGCTCGATCACTTAGGTTTTGCAACAAGTTCGAGAGGTCCTTATTGAACTCAACCTTCTCAGCTTCTGAATAGTCTGATACGTTATAGAGCGGGCTCATCCAAGGATATTCAGGAGTATCATCCATGGTGCTAAATATGTTGCGGCTTGAGTAGCGCAACATGCACTCCTCATACCATACTATTGCTTCCTTCTGATCGGGACAAAACCGTGTTGTGGTAAGATTATCTTTAGAGAAACTGAAGCAATTACGGCAAACATCTGGCTTAAGATCTCCTCTACACAGTCCAATTGCATATACTTTGTCAGGGTCTTCCCCATAAGACGAATTATAGAAGCCGTAGTCAATGTTAGTGCTGTTGGAGGAGAGGGGGAGAGGACGTGATTCAGGTTTGCCTCGTAGGTGCTGCCACTGCTGTAGTTACCCTGCATATCTGAGCAGTTATAGTTAAGATCTTGAGGCTGTGGCCGAACAATGGCTGGAGCAATGAGAAGGCATATGGCAGACAGGAAGACTAGTCTTGAAGAAACCACTGCCATGTCTATGCAAATATTGCCTTTCTGGTCACTGCAATGGCATACGAACGTAGCTAATATACGCCCCGTTTAGTTCGCCCCTCCCCCTCCCCTCCCCCTCTCCCCACAACAAGCTTTACCTGTCCGTGTCTGAATGCCAGACTTTTGGCAGAAGACTTTTATTGGTTTGAAGCGTGAAGCTTCAGCCCTCCCCTGAAACTCCAATTTTACCCTGCATGAATTTCAGAAGCAGTTTTTTTGGGAAGGATGTTTTCATGTCATGCGGGGTAAAATTGGAATTATATACCGGCCGGTGACGCGTTCAATTTTGTTGCAGCATATAATTTTCATGATAAATGCAGTTCATGTGAGTTGTCTTTATCAAGTCCTTACCGTGGGCCCCTTTATTTGCCTTCTTTTCTCTCACACACGCGAGAATGTCTCTAGAGTTATTTCTTTGAAACAAAAAGGCTTTGGTTTCCTTTATTTTTTTTCTATTCGACTCTTTTTTCTTTTTTCTTTTTTCTTTTTTCTTTTTTTTTTTTCTTTTTATATCATATCTATAATTTTTATTATTATTCAAATAAAAAAATTCATTACAAAACAAACTTTTTAACTTTTCTATAAAATAATTTCAGACTTTCTTATACCTTATATAACATCAATCACTTTTTACTACTATTCAAACAAATATTTCACAATTACAAACTATTTGCCAAACAAGCTCGGAGACTTCAGTCCTTTGAGAGAGCAGTGCGCGCGAGAGAGAGAAGACAAGAAGAAGAAGACCCATCCAGCAGTGCAGTTCGGCAACTCATTATAAAAGTCATAAGAGAAATACTCTAATCACCTCAAAAGAAACAGGAAAAAAAAAACTCAGAAAAACTGAAATTTGATTAACACTTCAAATTTGAAATTTGATTACACTAGGTTTGACTCCTTTCTAAACAAATATATACTTGGAAAAAAAAAATAGTTTAAAACCTGTTGTGTTGTTTTTGTTGCCCTCTATCGTATGCCATACATGCTTACAGTCCACTATAAGGGGTGCCTTTTTCTAGACGCAAAGAGGAAAATTTATAACCGGTTGAGTTGTCAGATAAAAATTTATGGAAAAATTGCGTTATTGATTTTTGGTTGGCCTAAAAATAAATATTTAGGCGTGTGGAGTGGGAGTCAAGTCGGTTGAGACCCCCAAATATATTGCATGCGTTGACGTTGACGTTGACTCTTAAATTGTTGAGCTTTGTCAAGGTACGCGTGGGACATCCATCATTACTACTGAATAGTTATTTCTAAAGTAAAGCTAGACATTCAATGCAACAGGGTCCCATTAGAACCATTCTTCAAGCTTGATGGGCTGGAATTTTCAATAGTATTAATGTAACCAGCTACTCTTTTTTAATTTCCACGAAATCGTACGTCTTTCCTCGCAAATTTCCATTTGAAAGTGAACACTTCGCCAGTTCACCTTAATAAGATGGTCCAACTCCACTTGACCAGCGGACTTTCCGGGAAGCTTGCATTACTTCGAGTCAGGCCATTAACTTTAAAGAATTTACTCTTTTTTGGTTCTGGTATTCAGGTTTATTATTCAAGCCATTAGATTTTAGGGTTATATACGTTTTTAGATCCTCAGTTTTAAAAATTTTATTTTTTAGTACTTGAGTTTTAATTCACACTACAGATAGTACTTCTGTTTTACGAAAAAACAAAATTAGTATTTCAGTCAAGTTTTTCGTCTAAAATTAACGGCCCGCCAGATGTCAACCCCTGAGAGTACCTGTGTTTTAGTATAAAAAAATAAAAAATAAAAAATCTTTTTAAAAATTAATTAAAATATTAAAAACTTAAAGAAAATTGAAAAAAAAAAAGAGATGGCTTGGCCACCCCCATTTTGGCCAAGGGAACCATCCTCTTGACCAATTTAATTTTTGGAAGGAAAAGTTGACTGTGATATTAATTTGGTCTTTTTCTTAAAATTGAGGTACTATCTGTGATGCGAATTAAAACTTAAGTACTAAAAATAAAATTTTCAAAACTCAGGGACGAAAAACGTATTTAACCCTATACTTTATGATGCGAGTCAGTCTTATCAGTTTTTTGTTAGACTCATTTTACTTCAAAAATTATATCTTTCGATTCTGACATCGGATTGAGACAAATTTAGTGGCGTTGGAAAGCTTATTCAGAGCGCTACAATTTTATATTTCATGAAAATTTTGCAATTCTAACATTTACCAAACAAAATTTATTGTTTTATATTATTTGTACTACAAAGTGTTTTATTTCGTTTTTTTTATTATGATTTTCCTGTTGCATCCCTAGTGATTAAAATTTTGGGTTGCATGTCTTTTAAGGATCGATAGATCGATCTTCGACAAATTTCAGTTCAATATGATCAAATGCTTGGTTGAATGCATTGATAGATCCAATCAAGTCTCCTTTGTCGTATAACCTTTTCTCTAGTCTGTAGTCATGAGCTAGCATTGAGTTTCCCAACCTTCAAATGTTTCATTTGATACAGGTTTGGTTTCCTTTCTCATTTTAAAACTACTATAGATTATAATGTTAAATAACGACTTTGTGCTTTAGGTTTGATTTAAATTCCATCCTTGTAATGTGCTCTTTGAACTGGTTGCTACTTCTATCTGTGCGTTATGTGAAGCTAGCAAGAGCCTATGGACATTTTTGGTATCTTTAAAATTTTTCCTTTATCTGAACAGATGGAACATTCTCTCTCCTTGCTTACATTTAAAGGTTCTATTACTGAAGCAATTATAGAAGCCAAAAGGCAGAAGAAACTCTTTGTCGTCTATATTTCAGGTAAACAATGGAGAAGACACGTACCGTAAAAAAGATTTGGCTTAGGTGCTGTAAAAAAAACTACAGGAAATTTCTTATAGTTTTTTCAAGGGTCCAAATTTAATTTCAGTCTCTCTCTCTTTTCCATGGAAACTTAAAATTAAATATGGATCATTGAAAAAATTATAGATCTCCTGTAGATTTTTTTACGGCACCTAAGTCAAATCCCTATCAAAATTAGTCTAATTGTAATTATTCACTACAAATAACCTTGTTATTAGCCACTTGCAATTAGCCACGTGTATGGGGTCATACACATGGCTAATTGCATTTAGCCACAGCCAATTACACGTGGTAAAACCTGTTGTGTGTAAATGCACAATTAGCCGCGTATCCCTTTATATATGTGGCTATTTAGCCATGTATCATTTAGCAACTTGCAAAAAATACGTGGCTGACAGGAATTTGTTTTTTTGAAATTCTAGCCGCGTGTATTTCAATACACGCGGCTAAAGCTAAAAATTTTTGTCTTTTTAAAAAAAAAAAATTTGGCATACATCCGGCCAGGCCAGGCCGGTCTTTTTTCTTCTCCCATTAATCCATAACCAAAACAACAGCAAATTCATTACACCCAAACCCAGAAAACACAGCAAGAAGCCAGAAAAAATAGCAAGAACCCGGCCATTCAACCCAGTCGCCCGAAACCCAAAATCAATACAAGATGGGAAAAAAAACAACAGCATGACGCCGGGACCAAAACAACAACATCACGCCGAAAATAAAACCCAAAATGGGAAAAAAAAAATCAATACAAGAGAAACCCTAAATCATCAAACCAATTCGCCGGAAATTATCAAACCAAAACGCCCGAAACCCAAAATAAAATTCAATACACCCAAACAACAGCAAATCGCCGGAAATAAAACCAAAAAAAAATACCAATCCCTGAGAATCGGTCGCCGGAAATCGATCTCCCTCTTCCATCTCCAGCTCCGATCGGTCTCCCTCTTCCATCTCCCTCTGTGTGAAGAAAAGAACAAAAAAAAAAAGGAGATTTAGGAACGAAGAGCGTGGGAAAAAGGGAAAGAAGGAAAAGAAAAAATACACGCGGAAATCATACCACAGACCGGATCTCCAGCTCTCTCGGTCTCCGTCTTCCATTTCCCTCTCTGGCTCTCTGTGACTGTGTGAAGAAATAAGGCTGGGGAAGAAAGAAGGAAGAAGGGAAAGAAGGAAGAAGGCAGAAAAAAGAAGAAGAAAGAACCGGCCATTACCCTCGAAGGAAGAAAGAAAAAGAAAAAGAAATGATAAAGAAAAGTCAAACAATGCGGGCGGTACGGTGCAGAAAAAAAAATAAAAAGGGAATTTTGAATCATTTGGCAACGTTTATTTGATACACGCGGCCAAAAATAAACGCGGTTAATTGGCCGCGTGTGCAAAATACACGCGGCCAATTGGCCGCGTGTCAAAAATAAACGCGGCTAATTGACCGCGTGTGCAAAATACACGCGGCGGATGACCGCGTGTGCAAAATACACGCGGCCAATTGGCCGTGTGTAAAAAATAAACGCTGCCAATTGGCCGCGTGTATTTTTACACGCGGCCACTTGTTTTTCGCAAATAATTTGTCACGTAGTCATTAAGACACGCGGCAATTTACAGTTTTTTTTGTAGTGATTATAGTGTATTTTAAGCAACAATGTTTAACTATTTAAGGCTTTTGGTTACTTCTTCTTCTTCTTCTTCTTCTTCTTTTTTTTATAATTTTTTATAATTATGATGTATTAGAAATTATAAATTCTTTTATTTATGAACATAGGTTAATGTTGTGAACTGCTATCTTTTTCTTTGGTGAATAAAGATTCATTTTATTAATATAAGGGGAATGTTTAAGTAACAAGAAAGTATATGACATATGTGTGTTGCTTTCTATGAAGCAATGAACCCCTGGTTAGTTGCATGTCAAACATGATTGTTTAGCTGGTCCCATATGGCTGGTATAACCCTTGGTGTTACCCTCTCCTAAAGGGACCACATGAAGCTTTTGATCTAATGTTTACTTATTTTTTTCCTTAATAAGTTTTCTACTAATGGAAACAAAGAAAAAGTTGTTGTTGTTTTTTTTTTTTTTTTTTAATGTTTGAATAAATTATTGGGGGAAATTACGCTTACCCTTTGAACTTTCACCTCAATTGCAATCCCCCCAAACTAAAAAAAAAAAAAAAATTTGCAATTGACCCCTCAAACTATTAGCCCTTTTCACTTAACCTTTGTCGTTAGATTTTCTGTAAACTTGGATGACAAATGTGTGAAATGTCCGATATACCCCCGTGAGATGTGTGAAAATACCAAAATACCCTTAAATAAATAAAAAATCTTTGGAGGAGACCCACAGCTGGGTCTGCTGGGTATTATTGTCATTCTTTGTCTAATTTAACAAAAAACCCTAACAGATGGAGTTACGTGAAAGGGATTAGAAGTTTTGAGGGTCAATTGCAGCTTTTTTTAGTGTGAGAACATTGCAAATGAGGTGAAAGTTCAGGGGGGAAAGTGTAGATTTTCCTAAATATTGTTTACTTAACATCAGAAAATAATTGTCAATATACTTGCTGGTAATTGTGTTTAAGGCTGGTAGGAAGGAACAAATGTTCTTGCTGGGCAAAATGATCATGCCTGTTCAGGTAGGTTTGTGTAGTTAGTTTTAGTTCTCAGGTGGTTGAAGTGTGGGCTATCTTTGGAAGCATGAAGTGAAGGCTGTTGCTGGACTGATCTGCGATACAAACTCTGTTATGGATTTTTTCTTCTTTATTGTATATTTTACTGCTGCTGTGTCCTGTTTTTGTTACAACCTTCTGCAATGTCAGCACTTTAGAATTGCCTACACCAATGCATATTAATATTATGTAATATTTAGATATTCTAAGTATTGAACTCTTTTTTTTCATTATTGAGGTTTAGTTGATTTGGTGGGTTAATGTTTTCAGGTGAAGATGCGGAGTCTAGTTGTTTGGAAGAATCCACATGGACTAATTCAAATGTTCGCTTTCTTCCTTTTTTTTGTTATTCATTTTTAGTTGGTAAGGGTTTCCTTTAATTCCTTTAATATGCACTCCATCTATGGTTCTTACGTTCAAAAGCTGCATTTAGGTGGCAGAGTCAGTCTCTGCAATATTAAATCATTTCCAAAATCTTGGCCAGTAGAATTAAAGGCCTTCTACATCACTTCATTTCTCTATATCAATCGACTTTTGTTGCTTCCAGAACAATCCAAGATTATTCTATTATGGCTCATGAACTTCTCCACACTCTCAAGTCAAAACGAGGTTGTGGAGGCCTTATGGCTATTAAAATTGACATGGAGAAAGCATTTGATCGAATGGAATGGGATTTCTTGTTAGCTATTATGCTAAAATTGGGGTTTTACCCCACTTGGGTCAATTGGATATGGATTTGTGTTTCTTCCACTTCCTTTTCGGTTATGATTAATGGATCCCCTTTTGGGCTTTTCACTTCAACTCGAGGATTACATCAAGGTGATCCTCTTTCCCCTTTCCTCTTTATTCTAGGTACATAAGTTCTCTCCAGACTTTTCTAACAGCAGGAATCCATTGGTCTTCTAAAATGAATCAAGATTGCCAAATCTAGCCCGCCAATTAATCACTTATTAGTTGCGGATGATTTAATTATTTTTGCAAAGGCTACTTCCACTAAGGCGACAATGATCACCTTTTGTCTCAACAAATATTGCAGTTGGTCAGGCCAAAAAGTTAATAATGGGAAATCTTCCATTCTTTTCAGCAAGAACACATCTCCTGCCAGTATTTCCAGTATCCTGGGGATTATTTCTTATCGAATGACAACCTCTGCTCCATTTTATTTGGGTTTACCTTTGATGTTTGGATCCTCTCGTAAGGAGGCTTTCCAACCCCTGATTGATAAAGTCCTTTCAAAAATCAATGGCTAGCAACGAAGACTCTATCTCAGGCTAGAAGGATTGTTCTCATTAAATCTACAGCAGCGGCAATCCCTACTTATGCCATGAGTACTTTCCTTTTGCCATCTTCCCTATGCAAACTCTAGATCGACGTTTCAAAGATTTTTTTGTGGAGATTTCCTCCAAAAAAATCACGTAATCTGAGTCTTAAATCTTGAGATTTAATTTGCCTTCCACGAATCAATGTGGTCTTGGTCTCCAAAAAATGACCATTACAATTCTGGCACTTATTATTAAGCTTGGATGGAAATTCCTTAATACCAACTCATTATGGGTTCAGCACTTGCATAAAAAATATATATCTTATGGTTCTTTCTTCTCGGTCCCTCTTCCCCTATAGCATCATGGCTCTGGAAAGGAATTCAAAAATGCAAGCAATATCTTATTTCTGGTTCTTGTATGAAGATCTCTACAATTAGCTCTGAGCCCATTTGGACCACATCCTGGGTTCCTTCCCTACCATCATATCGGTATTCTCCAAAGAACCCAAATAGCAGGAATCTTCCATCTTTCTCTATTTCTGATCTCATTGTTCCAGGTACAAGACAATGGAATGAGCATCTTCTCTATGCTATCTTTGATTATTTCTCTGTTGATGCGATCAGCCGATTGCCTATTTCGCAGGCAAGCAATTCAAGTTATCTATAGACTCCATCTTGCTCTAGCCGGTTCTCTACAACCTCAGCATACCTTGCAATACTAAATAATGACTTTACTAGTAACTCTCTCCATTCTCCATCTTCTTTCTAGAAGGATATTTGGAAGTTACAGCTTATCGATTGTCTCAGACTTTTTCTTTGAAAAATAGCTTGGAATATTCTCCAAACTACAATGTGGTTACAGTCTATTATTCCAACCTATAGACTTGATACTCCATGCTCGCTTTGCAAGTCTGGCCCAGATTCTACCAGGCATCTTTTCTTCCATTGCCATTATGCGCAAGTTATTTGGCGTCTATCGCCTTGGCCGCTTGATTCTACCACATTGGATTCACCTGATTTATGCGATTGGATAACAATTATTTTATTCCCTAGAGCCAATCTGAATATGACCAATTCCGAGCATCACCGATTTCAAGTTTTTGCTACAGTTACTTATGACCTCCTTTGGTTTCACTGCAATAAAGCATTCCATGATGGGCTTTCCTTTGATGCTCATATTCTTGCCAAGCTCATCATAAAAAATTTCCACTGACATTGTGATGCTTGGTCGCACAAGTTAGACCCTATTTCAGAAAAGTGGATCCAGCCGCCACCGAAATGGCACGAGATCAATTTTATACTACAATTCGAGACTCCTTTTCAAGCCAAGCAGCAATTTGTAGAAACCATAGGGGGCAACTGATCAAGATGACTTCCCAAATACAATCCAAATGTTCTCCTAATAAAGGCAAGGCTTAGCTGCACAACTCACTATTTCTCTAGCTTCCTCGCTCCACATCAACAGATTACAGATTCATTCTTGAAGTTGATTCTCAACTAGTTATCCTTACTCTTCAACAGCTAGCAATTGTTCAGGATTGGCGTATCACTGACATCATTTGCAATACTTTAGACTCTATTCCTCCTGATACTTCATAGTCAGCACGAAAAGTCAATATATGTGCAAACTTCGGTGCTCATTATGTGGCACATTGGGCCGCAGCTAGATTCAGTTCCAGCAGTATTCCCACCTCATCTTTATCCCATCCATCCCTTGTTCCTTTTGACAGTGGTTCTGATTCATCGAGCAATGTTGCTCTTGCTTTAGATTTTTAATTGTTGTAAATTTCAACTAAGCCTTTCGGCATTGGTTTGTTTGTTCCTTTTATCGTATCTTTAAAAAAAATTATAAAAAAAAACAAATTCTTCAACGTGGATCCATCAGGTCTTTAACATATGGCAACATGGCATCTATAATATCTTCAATATCCCCAGTGGTAACATGCAGTCCAACATATGGTAAGTCGAGATAATATTCTATAGCTTATTTATATATTCCTAAACCACAGGCATATTTTCTTCTATGATTTACGATGAAGCTCGATCTGTATGGAATTCATTGGTTTTATCATAAAGATCCCCCAAAAGCTTATTCATAAAAAAAGGGAAGTTTGGACTCATTGATATGCATGCATGCTTCCTAAGGCACAACGCTAATTTTCCCGTACGTACGCTAATTTTCCTTATCACTCAGATTTATATATCAATGATCTTGACTTTTAAAATATGTTGTAATATTTTAATATTTTTTATTGGTATTAAAGCTTAATTTATGATATATATTGTAATATTTGAAGAGGACTGCTACAATCACACCCAAATCCCACAACCAAATTCCCACAACCTGATGTGGCATTCCACATCATAATTTTTTTTTTTTTTTTTTTCGTTTTCTTTTTCTTCTCCACCTCCTCCCTCCATCTTCCGTTTCCCTCCCACCTCCCTCCATCTTCCCTCTCCCTCCCACCTCCGGCCACCCATTCTGGCCCTTTCCCGGACAATCCAGCCTGGGAAGGCTGGATCCCGGCCATGATCGAGCTGTTCTGGCCGGGAAAGGGTCGGATCCCCGGCCGTTCTGGCCGGGGAATGACCAGATCCCGGCCAGCCGGCCAGGATCCAGCCGTTCTGGCCGGGAAAGGGCCGGATCCCGGCCGTTCTGGCCGGGAAAGGGTCGGATCCCGGCCGTTCTGGCGGGAGGAACGACCAGATCCGGCCAGCCAGTCGGGATCTGGCCGGCTCTCTCCGTCTCCGACTCTCTCCGTCTCCATCTCCGCTTTCATTTGCCGATCGGAAGAGGAGAAGAAGAGCGAGAGAGCGAGCGAGAGAGAGAGAGAGAGAGAGAGAGAGAGAGAGAGAGAGAGAGAGAGTTTTCATTTCAAAAAAGAAAAAAAAAATCTGATGTAGAAATTCCACGTCAGGTTGTATAAAAATGATTGTAAGAGTTTGGGTGTGAGTATAGCATTAATTTCTTTATAGCATTTTAGAGTCCCTAAAACGACTCTAAATAAAAAAAAATTTATATAAAAAAAATAATAATAATTTTTTTAGAGTCATTTTAGGACTCTAAAACGACTCCAAATAAAAAAAATTTATAAAAAAATAAAAAAAAACATTAAAAAAATATATCAAAATTCCTTTTTTGGTATACCATATGGTCCATATACATCCGATCAAAATAACCTCAAATTAGAATACCCATCAACAAAGGTTACAAACCAAGCCAACAAATACTCATCTAAATTTATCACAGCATCAAGACCATTAGGTTACTAACATTACCACAACCTACAATACACAACTTGCTGGAACACCACACCACTAGAAAACCGTCAAAGCATAATCACATTTACGGCTCAGTCCATCAAGGACCCCAAAACAGAGAAACATCTAGTTAATACCAAGAATAGTGCAACTGAGACACCCCTTGGCATTTGCATAATCATAAAAAAAAAAAGAAAAAAAAAAAGAAAGAGAAATAGAGATCAAATATGAACTAGAACATCACAAATAAAGCAACATATTTTACAAGAGTTATTTACCTGGAAGATTTTCGTAGAAAATCAATCGGAAATCATGTCTCAGACCCCGAAAATTTTAACCAGAAGCCTCCCCTGGTTCTGTTGTCTTCGACCCTTGTCCATCGCCGAAAATCGCTTCTGATTGGGTGTCTTGAGTGGGTCTCTGGAGACCCACGGCGGTGGTTGGAGAGAGAGAGAGAGAGAGGGGAGGAAGAACAAGAACAAGAACAAGAAAGAAGAAAGAAGAAAGAAAGGGAGAAAGGAAATATGGAGAGATGAGTGACAGATCATAGAAAGAGTGAGGAGATATTTTATGGGTGTGTGATTTTTACACTCAAAACTTGAATTTCTTTTCGGCTATGCGCGCGGGGGATTTCGTGTCCGCGCAGAGGGCCCTAAAATTTAGTCTATTTAGAGTTGTTTTGGCAAGAAAACAACTCCAACTGGAGTCGTTTTCTTCCAAAACGACTCCAACTGAGAAAAAAATACATAAAAATATTTTTTAAAAAATTAAAGAAAAAAGAAAAACAAATTTTTGTTTAAAATAAAAACTGAAAATTATAAAAATAAATAAACAAATGAAAAAAAAAAATTAAAACCAGTTTTATTTTTTTTTTTAGAATTTTTGTTATTTTATATATATTTTTAATTTTAATAATTTTATGAAAAATATTTTTTGTCGTTAGGGGGAACAATGACATGTTTTGTAATTTGAGGGGGGACATTGACATAATTGGTAGTTTGGAGGACATTGACAATTAAATGGTAGTTTGAGGGGATATATAGATCGTGCCTCGACCGATCACACATGATCGTACGATCTATGTGATAGATCGTGGTACAATCATGTGTGATCAATTGTGGTATGATCTATGTGATCATCGTGGTACGATCATGTGTGATCGATCATGGTACGATTAAAGTATCGATCGTGGTACAATAATGTGATCGTTCATGGTACGGCCAATGTGATCGATCGTGGTACGATCTATGTGATCAGTCGTGGTACGATCCATGTGATCGATCGTGGTACGATCTATGTGATCGGTCGTGGTATGATCATGTGATCGATCGTGGTACTGCCAATGTGATCGATCGTGGTACGGCCAATGTGATCGATCGTGGTACGGCCAATGTGATCGATCGTGGTACGATCTATCTGATCGATCTCGTGTTACGATCAATGTGATCAATCGTGGTACGATCATGTGATCGATCTCGTGGTACGATCAATGTGATCAATCGTGGTACGATCATGTGATCGATCTCGTGGTACGATCAATGTGATCAATCGTGGTACGATCATGTGATCGATCTTGTGGTACGATCAATGTGATCAATCGTGGTACATCATGTGATCGATCTCGTGGTACGATCAATGTGATCAGTCCTGGTACGATCATGTGATCGATTTCGTGGTACGATCAATGTGATCAGTCGTGGTACGATCATGTGATCGATCTCGTGGTACGATCAATGTGATCAGTCGTGGTACGATCATGTGATCGATCCTGGTACGATCTGTGTGATCGGTCTTGGTACGATCTGTGTGATTGATCGTAGTATGATCTATGTGAGACTTTTTTTTGGTTTAAATGGCTCTAATTTGAGACATTTTTTTTATTTAAACAGCTGCAATTAGAGCTGTTTTGATCAAAGCAACTCTATTTCGAATCGTTTTTCTTTAAGACGGCTCTAATTAGAGCTGTTTTAGTAAAAACGGCTCGAAATTAATTAGAGCTGTTTAAAAAAGCAACTCTAATTAGAGCCATTTTTATTAAAACGGCTCTAATTAGAAGCCGCTCAAAAAGCCTTTTTTTTTTAGCAGTGGGGAGAGCTTCACTTCTAACTTTTGATCTTTTATCATATTTAAAAAGTACATAAACTTTAAAAGTGTCAATTAATATAAAGTATTTGGTCATCTTTCAATTATTATTTTTTTTTTTTAATTTCAACTCTCCATTAGAATTTTTCGTTAAATCCTATCAAAATTCTCAAAATACTCCTGTTTTTATTTTTTAAAAAACAAATTATAAATTTTTTCAGAGATTCAAACATGAGTATTTTTTAAAATCAATTAAATTCTGATCGACTAGTACCTAAGTGTGAACGAGGGAGGGGGCTAAGAAAAACCATCCATTTCTATGTAAATATTGCCTTTCTGGTCACTGCAAGGGCATACGAAGCTAGCTAGCTAATATACTATTACCAGTCAATCGATCTCCCAATTCCGTCAAAAAGCTTTATTATCGATTGTGTATCATGCATGGGATTGAGTTGTTAGATAGAATTTTTTATTAGCCTAAATGTTGACCACGTCTAGGATTTGGGTTTTTTAATTCTGCAATTTCCCACCAGATTTGGCCACTGTATATATATACACTTGTCCAGCAAAACGCTAAGATTCGAAAGATAAAGACTACTGCAAGTCTCAGCTGCAACCATATATACAAACTACATTATATTAGAAAACATGCATACCAAATTAAGGGGAATTAAGGTGCCAATTGAGCTAGATCGAATTCAATGGCATTGACAAATTAATTATGAAATACAGCAAATAGTGTTGCAAACAGGAAAATTTATATTTTGAAACCTTCGGTGAGGGAAAAAGAAAAACATAGTTTCTCTCAGCACAGATCGATACAATTAACCATATATATAACGTTGAATAGAACTTCCTTCTCGTCAGCATGAGAGTTTGTTCCTATTGGATGTGGGCAACATTCAGGCCGACGTCTCAGAGCCTTTCAATATTTGCAAAACTTCGTCAACAATCTTCTTTATGAATTTTGCTTCTCGCCTGATGATTATGATTCAGATGGAAAATACAACGTACAATGATGTAAGTACAAGGAAAGAAGATGGAAAAAAAGAAAAAAAAAACATAAAGTAAATTATATGAGTCTTCAGGATACCAAACAAATGTTATCATACTATCATTGAGACTAAGATTGATGTCATGCATGACAAACATCTAAGTACCTATATAATAGTTATATTTATTTATGTTCGGACCCACCAAAAAATTAACAAGTAGAGTTAAATAACATATGACAAGCCTAGACTTTGGGATTAATTAATTGATTGAACAAATTAACACAAGCATCCTGGTCCACGGAACAGAATGAAATTGATGATGAAAAATTCCAATGTAAAATTAATCAAAAAAATAAAATAAAATGAAAAATGAATGAAAAAGCACAAGCTAGAGTTCATAGCATAATACCCATTTGCAATGCTTTCGAGATCCAAGCCTGTATAATCTGCAGCTTTAGTAAAAGCATTTTTCCACTTATCCACCTTGTCAATATTGTTATGAAACTGCTCTTCATGTATAGCAAATGCTTCTGCGAAAGTTCCAGTCAAACTCGAACATCCGAGGGTTTTATGTGATAAAATATGGGAAGAAGAGTGCGGCCTGTGGTTTCCCTATGGCTCATAATCTCCACAAGTTCATCAAGGCACCAACAGGAAGAAGCAAAGTTTTTGAGAAAACACAATGAAAATCCTTGATTCTTTGATCGCGTTGAGAAGTCCGGCAGAGATGGTCTCCCCTCTTGGAAGCTTCTCTTCATCTTGAAAGGCGCGAATTCCTTCTTGCACCAAGGAAGTGTAGAGGTGATCAATGAAGTTATTGCGGGTGTCGACACCTCTAAAACTCAAGAAGACGTCCCAACGAAATTTAGATGATGATGGAGTGGTTGCTGCAGGAGCCATGGAGACGAGGTCCTAGTACTTCTTGTTGAGTTCGATTGGTCTGAAAAATGAGACAACCTCGGAGTCATAAAAATCATAATTTCTATATATATGCATGACGAGCACATGCATGTTTGTAACTGTTATTTTCTTCGCGATAATTCAAATTCCAATTTCTTTTTACTTACTTCCTGGTTTCTTCCGCCTTCGCTTCCACACTATGTAAATGGAGATGGCTAGCACACGAGAGCAACAACGGACACCACAACTACAATGATCACAGTTCGAGATTTGTTACCTGTGAAAACCAGACATATTTTCACATTAACATTATGGGGCTGAATTTAAATTAAGCAGTTATATAGAGAAAGAGCTATCATAACTAGTAGTTATTTTGAAACTCAACAAGTTACGCAGTTAAAGTTATGAGAATTAATGTTTTTTCTTTTGGGATTCTTCTATTGTTCTTAGAGCATTCCTAGCAGTCTCACCAAATTTACTCACCAAAATAGCTAAAAATCACTTTTCACTATTATGGTGAGTCACCATTTCAAAATTCTCCTAGCAGCCTCACCATTTTAATTAATCATTATCACAATTCTAAAATAATTTTTTATTTTTTTTTCAGATTTCTTTATTCTTTCTCTATTTAATCTTTTATACAACAAGCTACCATACACATCATCTTGAGATTAGACCATTGCTAATAAATTTACAGAAGTTTTCGTTTGCTTCTCAACCAAATTCAAGAAAGAAATAAAGAAAAGATAAATGAAAGAACACAATGTTTATGTCAAGGATAAAGAAACCTTCACCATGAAATAAGGATACCATTGTGTGTGAGAGATGGAGATGGAGAAGAAAATGAGAGAAAAAAGGAAAAAAGCGTGTTGATCATGTGAGAGAAAGGAGAAACAAAATTAGTAAGAGAGTTGGTGAGTGAATATTACTCATAAAAATTGGTGAGTATTTTCACTCACCAAAACTTTTTGGTTAAAGTGGTGAGGCTGCTGTGAGTGATTTTTTAGAGTTTTCATCAAATTGGCTCACCAAATAGCTAAAAACTATTTGGTGAGGCTACTAGGAATGCTCTTCTTTATTTTGAAAATCAATTATTGGATCTGTATGACCTACACTTGGGTAGAGCTAACAATTTTCTAAACACAACCACGAACCCGACACGACATTAAAGATTAGTGTTTGCATAAACGGGTTCAGGTCATAAAAAATCGATTCGCTTGAACCGTTTAATTAATAAACGGGTCAACCCACTTGACCCGTACGTGGTTTGACCCGTTTATGAAATTATATATGTACTTTATATATAAATACATGTTGACACGAGTCAAACGGGTCGTATTTGGATCGAAAATGGTCAACGGATTACCTGTTTATTAAACGAGTCAAGAGGATCGTGTCGAGTCACTCGCTGGTCGTGTTCGGGTTGAATGTTTGACTCGTTTAACTAAACAAGTCGTGTTCGGGTTGACCATATCGGTTGGCTAGTCAAGCAGGTCGACCTAAATTAACTTGACTCGCCAATCCGAATTGCCAACCCTACACATGAATCATGTATGGATCATATAGCAATGGTTGATTTTTAAAATGGAAGGATAAAAGAATACAAGAAAGCATTTTGGTAAGTTATAAGGAATAGCACCGCTAGAAAAAAATTCTCTCTTAAGATACAGAGTAAAAAAGAAAAGGAAAAGAAAAAGTTTAAAAATTAAAAATTAAAATTAAAAAATAAGTATTCATGAAAATCTTAACAAACAAATTCTTGATCAAAGAGTTCTCAGAAATAGCCAACCCGGACAGTACAAATTGACGCGCTAGTCACAACTTATAATCACATCGATCATTGCTATGTTTTAAGCATAAGGATGCACTTACCCGGTGGCGGTGATGGTAGCGCATAAGCTGTGGGGTCAAAGAAGCTGGAGTTCTCATACCTAAAATTACAGCTGGGTCTAAGAATTCTCCCACTAGTCTGTCAGCATAAGCCTTCAAGAAATTATCAATAGCCCCACTCAAGCATCCATTGCAATCTTGCTCAGACAAATTAGGTGTGCACTGCATCAGTCCATATGTGTTTGGAATCTTGGGGCTGATGCATTTCCTACTGCAAACTTACGGAGAGAACCACCTGCTACAGCTCGACCACGTAGGTTTTGCAACAAGTTCGAGAGGTCCTTATTGAACTCAGCCTTCTCATCGTCTGAATAGTCTGATACGTTATAGAGCTTGCTCATCCAAGATATTCAGGAGTATCATCCATGGTGCTAAATATGTTGCGGCTTGAGTAGCGCAACATGCACTCCTCATAAAATACTATTGCTTCCTTCTCTTTGGGACACTGTGTGAGATTATCTTTAGAGATATTGAGGCAACTACGGCATTCATCAGGCTTCAAATCTCCTCTGCAAAGTCCAATTGCATATACTTTGTCAGGGCTTTCCCCATAAGACGATTTATAGAACCCGTAGTCAATGTCAATGCTGTTGGGGGAGAGGACGTGATTCAGTTTGCCTTGTAGGTACTGCCACTAACATAGTTACCTGCTTATCTGAACAGAAAGAGTTAATCAACCTGCCCGAACAATGGAGCAATGAGAATGCATATGGCAGACAGGAAGACTAGTCTTGAAGAAACCACTGCCATGTCTATGCAAATATTGCCTTTCTGGTCACTGCAATGGCATACGAACGTAGCTAATATACTATTACTAGTCTATCGGTCTCCGAATTCGGAGTGAATAAGAAGAAATCAACTTTTGAGTAACAGCGAGAATAATATTACCATTTTCATCACTAATAACTGCTGCAGCAACGGCAGTTATTTTCTTGGGTCTACACAAAATGATCCAAAATTGCAAGCCTATTCTTTTCTTTTCAACCTTCCTTCGCAACCAAAATAATCACAACTCACTATTTGATTGCAGAGAAACTCTAGAAAAGAGCAGGAATATTAAATTCCAATATCCAAATTAGTGCACCACCTCTAAAATTGTTTATTCTAGCATGCTAATCGGAAAACAACTCAAAAACCAAAAATTGGGAAGATCGCAACCGGTGCCGGAAACGGGGGATCTAGGCCGGAAATGAGGGAAATGGTCGCCGGAATTGGGGACCTCGTTCGGCGGTGGAAATGGAGAGCTCGGTCAGCGCAAGACGGTGGAAGCTTGGTCGGAGTTGGAAGACCAGAGATGGAGAATGGACGGTGACTTTTGCCGGAGATGGAGAACGCACAGTGACAAACTCGTGAGTGGTCGACGGTGGAGGGATCACGGTGGGTTGAGGAGAGGAGATGGAGATGGAGAGAGGAAGGAAAGATTTGGGTGGGAAATGATTTAGGGAAGAAAATTAGTATAGAATGGACGGAGATGGGTTTTGAAAATTCAATTTTTTTTTTTTAAGAAGAAAAAAAAATATATATATATATATATATATAATATATGGAATGATTCAATGCTACCTAAATATACAACTTTTCACTACATTGCCTATGTGGCAAGGTGGTCCCCACTACTTTTTGAGTTTTTTATTTTTTTTAAAAATAAATTAAAGTGATGGACCACCTTGCCACATAGACAAGGTGGTGAAAAGTTGTATATTTAGGTGGTAGTGAATCATTATATGTATATATATGAATAATGATTCAAGAGAAATGATTCATACACTCATTTCTTACAACAGTCCCACAACAAGCTGATGTGGCTGGTAATATTTTATTATTTTTTTGTTTTGTTTTCATTTCTTTTTGTAAAAAAAATAATAAAATATTACCAGCCACGTCAACTTGTTGTGGGGCTGTTGTGAAAAATGAGTGTAGGGATTATTTCTCATGATTCAATACCACCCAAATATACAACTTTTCACGACCTTGCCTATGTGGCAAGGTGATCCCTCACTACTTTTTGAGTTTTTTAATGTTTTAAAAATAAATTAAGGTGAGGGACTAACTTGCTACATAGATAAGGTGGTGAAAAATTATATATTCAGATGATAGTGAATTATTACATTATATATATATATATATCAAAAGTAAAAAAAAAAAAAAAAAATCTCCTTTCCACGTAGGAATACAGTGCCGTCCCTATCATTACTCGTAAACTAAAGCCACAATTATGATGCACCTACCCGCCGCTGACGCGTTCAATGTAGTGCATGTGGCTTATCTTTATCAAGTCCTTGGGCAGTTGGGCTCCTTTATTTGACTCCTTTTCTCTCACACACGTGACTACGTGAGGATGTCTCTAGGGTTATTTCTTTGAAACAAAAAGGCTTTGGTCAAGAATTATGGAACTTGAGGTGAAACTTGAGTACCCGGTGCCAAATCTACGCTTAAAGTTACCATATTTCATTAACTCTATAAATTGTTAGTTTATTTTAATAGTAGTTTATACCATCGTGTTTGTGATATCATAAAAAGGCTTTGCCAAACTATTTTTTTATTATTATTATTATTTTTTCAATCTAATATATTTGATTTTTTTATTTTTTTTTATACGTGAGTTCTACATATCTAACGATTATTTTTTTAAAAAAAAATTGTTGAAGTTATATAAGAATTGTGTAAAAGTTATAAACGCATTATTATGAATGAAGGATGCGGATGCAATTATTATCAATATTTGTATTCGTAAAATCTGGTTATCACTCTTAGATATCTAAATCCACGTTCGCATTATATGATTGCTATTCACATCTGCATGTTTATGAAATGCGGTTATTATCCGCTATCCACATATGAGGTAATAGACATTTTTTATTATTATCTAAATCTATATGCAAGATTAAATAATGCGGTTATTACTATATGCAAACTTAAATAAATTAATATTTTATTTGTTACACAATTCACGATTATTAGCCATAGAAGATCATTGTCTTATAGAGTAATTATGATTTGGATTACAATAACCTAAAGGATTTATACTTACCAAATTCAAAACGACGTCATTTTAATATAACCTAAGGCCTGTCCTTAGTTATTGTTCATGACAAGAAAAAAGGCAATAAGAAATGCGAATGAATAGCTTGCCAATAAGAAAGGCAATAAGATGGTTTTCCCAAACCGTCCCGAATTAATTTCGGAAGGTTTGGGCCAAAATTATCCAGAACTGATTATGGACGGTTTTGGCATAAACCATCCAGAATAATGTTTTTTTTTTTTTTTTTTTTTTTATATATATATTAACCTCATTGGCACCAAAAAATCCTTAATACAAAATTCATTTATTTTAACTTGCAAAAATCAAAATCCAAATCCAAATCCATTTCCAAATCCAAATCCAAAATCCAAAATCCAAAATCCAAATTCAAATCCAAATCCAAATCCAAATTCAAATCCAAATCCATTTCCAAATTCAAATCCAAATTCAAATTCTTCACAACCACAGTTTACTAGCTTACATATTACAAAATTCAAATGCATACCTATTACAGAATTCAAATCCAAATACATAATTAAAACCCAGAACATTTGAAACCTATAATCCATGCCCCATAATCATCAATGCAAGCCCAAAGAAAATCTGATTTATGGCCGTCTGTGCATTGCTTGCTTCAGCTTTAATGTGCTCAGCCATATCAAATTACCTGCAAAAACACAACCAAGTTTTCTGTAAGACAATTTGCATCATTAGAAAATGGGTCCGGTTTGGGCTTTAAGACATAGAAGCAGAAAATTAAGGGTGCTTTGTTCCAAATCATTAGAAAATAGAATACAAGTAATTAATATATGGAAATTGGATATCCAAGTAAAAATTAGGAGCAATGGTATAAACTACATTTTTTATCTTACAATTATTTCATAATTGTGATGTGGGATTTTTAACCAACCTTTTGATTAGTCATTGTTAAGGGAAAAATAAAATAAAGTAAAAATAAAAAAATTGATTAGTCATGATTTGACACGTTTAACTAAACAGGTCGTGTTCGGGTTGACCTATAATGGGTCGGCCAGTCAAGCAAGTCGACCTAAACCTGACTCACCAACACGAATTGTCAACCCTACACATGAATCATGTATGGATCGTATAAATCTAATGGTTGATTTTCAAAATAAAAAGATAAAAGAATATAAGAAAACATTTCTCGTAAGTTATAAGGAATAGCCCCGCTAGATAAAAAAATTGTCTCTTAAGATACAAAGTACAAAAGAAAAGGAAAAGGAAAAGTTTAAAAATTAAAATTAAAAAAATAAGTATTCATGAAAATCTTAACAAACAAATTCTTGATCAAAGACCACTTAGAAATAGCCAACCCGTACAGGACAAATTGGCGTGCTAGTAACAACTTATAATAACATCGATCATTTGCTATGTTTTAAGCATAAGGCCAGGATGCACTTACCCGGTGCGCGGTGATGGTGGCGCATAAGCTGTGGGTCAAAGAAGCTGGAGTTCTCATACCTAAAATTACAGCTGGGTCTACGAATTCTCCCACCTAGTCTGTCAGCATAAGACTTCAAGAAATTATCAATAGCCCCACTCAAGCATCGACTGCAATCTTGCTCAGACAAATCAGGTGTGCACTGCATCAGTCCATATAGTGTTTGGGATCTTGGGGCTGATGCATTTCCTACTGCAAACTTACGGAGAGAACCACCTGCTACAGCTCGACCACGTAGGTTTTGCAACAAGTTCGAGAGGTCCTTATTGAACTCAGCCTTCTCATCGTCTGAATAGTCTGATACGTTATAGAGCTTGCTCATCCAAGGATATTCAGGAGTATCATCCATGGTGCTAAATATGTTGCGGCTTGAGTAGCGCAACATGCACTCCTCATAAAATACTATTGCTTCCTTCTGAACGGGACAAAACTGTGTTGTGGTAAGATTGTCTTTAGAGAAACTGAGGCATTTACGGCAAACATCTGGCTTAAGATCTCCTCTACACTGTCCAATTGCATATACTTTGTCAGGGTCTTCCCCATAAGACGAATTATAGAAGCCGTTGTCAATTTCATTGCTGTTGGAGGAGAGGGGGGAGAGGACGAGATTCAGGTTTGCCTTGTAGGTACTGCCACTAACATAGTTACCCTGCTTATCTGAACAGAAAAAGTTAGGATCATGCTGTGGCCGAACAATGGCTGGAGCAATGAGAATGCATATGGCAGACAGGAAGACTAGTCTTGAAGAAACCACTGCCATGTCTATGCAAATATTGCCTTTCTGCTCACTGCAATGGCATACGAACGTAGCTAATATACTAATATTACTAGTCTATCGGTCTCCGAATCCGGTCAACCATCCATGTGGACTCACTCGATCTCCATGTGGACTAGGGATGGTTTAAAATTTGTTAAAATCATTGACCAAAGTATGTAAACTAAGGCCACAATTAATCATGATGCATGCACCTACCGGCCGGCTCCCCACCCATCCACCTATCCATGAGAAGAAAAATCTGCCGCATGCCCCATGGCCAGATGCTTGTCGGTAAGAATACAGATCCCAAAAGTCATCAAGTTCTCCGATAAACTTGTTTGGCAAACTATGTTCACTCTCCCTATTTCTTTCACTTCTTCTAAAAATATCAAATCAAAAATATTTTAATTTTTTTACACTTTTTCTGTCATATCAATAATTTTTTAAAACTATTCAAATAAAAAAAAATCTACTACAAAATAAAACTTTTTCACTTTTCTATAAAACATTCTCAAATTTTACATCACATGAATCACTTCTTATTATTATTCAAACAAATATTTCACAACACAATTACTTACCAAACAAGGTATTTTCCTCGTAGGACTGTTTGGACAAATACTGTAACGCCCCCAAACCGCTAAGGTTAGGTTCGTCCATTTTCATACACCAAACTGCAAAGATTCGTAAGGTCTGCAACAACCTAGCTAATATGCTGAATTCAATAACAAAATAATAAAGATTTTAAAACTCAGAGCTTTAATAAATGCGGAAACAGTTATTTCGAAATGAACAATTAATGTTTGATTTAATAATTGAAAATCTAAAGAAAACTAAATTTATTGTGCAAGTGCACTTATTAAGGTAACTGAGATGCAATGTCCTAATGCTAGCCTAGATCCCATCCCGGCCGCCTAGGTCTCTCTGCTCATAACCTGAAAACAAAACAAAATAAGGGGTGAGCGAAAAATGCTCAGTAAGGTAACCCTCAACCATAAAACGGTTGAGTTAACTTCATTTTCTTTAAAACAATTATTAAAATACACTTGAAATCTAAATTTCTAGAATACAAATAATAAAAATTCGACATTTTACTTAACACATAAAATTACTGGTTGATAAATAAATTTCTCATATGTAGGGCCCATGTACACTATTACGCCCTGTGTACTAGGGTTGCGCGGTCTACTGCGACCTCAGGCAGGTAAACTGTGGCCACAGGCCCTGCCCCGTCAGCTAATTAATTGAAGTGCACTTAGCATGACATAGGGATGATCCGCTTTCTCTAAGTCCTTGAGCGGTTGCGCTTCCATCCAAGCAACGGTACCGAGCTTAATCTCTGCAAATCTCTGTGAATATATCTGGGGCCAAAATAATAGTCTCCTCCACACACGTGCCTCATTTATAAAAATTATTCTCACAAATTATTCTTATTCATTTGATAACTCTTGAGGTAACGTGGGAGGGTTTTTACTCTCCTTTTCTCATTAATTTCAAAAAGCTGTAACTTCCCGTCTCGGGAACCAACTACACAATTTACGAATAACTAGAAAATCATTTATAACCAAAGCTTCTTTTAAAACAATGATTTCAAGATTAACATTTATACCAACAATTTTCATCTCAAAACTATTTTTAAAACAGTCTTCACATCAATATAATTTGAAATACGGAACAAGAACAATTAATTCAAATATGCTAATAAAAGGATAAAGTAATATGACATAAAACAATTTGAGAAGGGTAGAGGATCCCTTACCTCTCTGATTGCAATAAGTTGCTGGACTAACTCAACTGCTAACTAGTCACCTGGTACAGGTTTAAATAAATCAATACCTCGTGCTAGCCACTAAACTACACACTAACACCACTAGGATTTGTCTTGCTAACCTACTGAGAATGGATTCTCTAGATATGTTTAACATTAATTATTCTAATAATAATTAAATCATTAAAAAGTAATAAAACGTTTTCTTTTATTGACATTAGGAATACGACTCCATAAAGGTAATTGTCATTAGAAATATTTTATTTTATAATTATAGAGTTTAATAAATTCCGATATCACAAACTATACCCTTAAGTAAAATAATTTATAAAAATGATCCATGATTTTTTTTTTTAGGAATTTACAAGAACTTTCAAAATCCTTGAATTAAAATTCTGTTTCTTATAACTTTGTGGAATAGATGAGAATTAATTAAAATAATTGGGAAGATAGAAACATGGCATGAGAACACTTGTTCAATACAAAAAAAATCAAAATAAATTAGAAAGACTACTCATGCTAGGCTACGGAAATCATACCACAAATAAGGAATCATAAATAAAATAAACATAAAAATAAAAGTAAAAGGGTGAAAAGGACAAGTCATAATGGCTTGTATTTGAGAGAAGGGGAGAAAATAAAATTTAAGGAAAGGGAAGAGTGTATCAGAGAGAAGAACGAGAATAGTAAAATAGACAATGAAAGTCAAGCTTGTGGTCCTACCCATTTGATGAAAGAGAGAAAAAGGATAGCAGCCAAGGGGTCACGTCCATACATTGAAGGAGTAAACGAAGGAAATCCAAACAAACAGACAAACATGTACTCGATTTTTTTTTTAACAGATAGAAGAGAAAAAAATAAAAGAAAAAAAAACGACAGGCCTGCTGTGATACGCCAATAATAGAAAAGAAAAGAAAAGAGATTAGAATATACCTGCAATGTTTTTGAGGGAGACAAAGGTTGTAAAAAATTTCTTCTGAGAGAGAGAGAGACGCTTGAAAATTTTATGAAGGAATAAAAGAGGCTGACGGCTAAGGAGAATATTTATAGGAGTAGAGTTTATTCTTTGGCTACTAGGGTTTTATATAATAAAACAGGTATTTCATTAAGAATAAAACTGCTTAAAAATATAAAATCTGGTCCTCATATTTTTTATAAATATAAAATTTAAAAGTGAAACTTAAATTGATATAAATTTATTAAATTTAAAAGCAGGTGTTTTAATAAAACATAGAAGCAGTTATTTAATAATAAGAAATAAAATTTTCATATGTAAAATCATGTGTTTATTATTCCCGTCTAGTTATCCATTCTCATAGGTGGTAAAGACTATTCTACCCTTGAAAAGGGGTCGGGGTTATTACAAATACAATTCTTCGTCCGGACAAGCGGTCAATGTCAACAAGTCTAATATTCTGTTCAACAAAAATACAGAATTTTCTACGATCTCAGCGATCCAAACTATTTTCCCTTGTACCATCACTTCAGTTTTTAGAAAGACAAAAAAAAATTTGAAAAACAAAAATTAATCCATTGTGGTGGTAGTTTAGGGTAGAGATTAACATAATTAGTAATTGAAATGACATTGATAAAGAGAGGTAATTTGAGGAATTATGGCATTGTTTGGTAAAGGAAGGAGAATTGGTAGTGGGAGTTGAAAGTGATAGATGTAATATAAAATAAAAAGAATTTGTATAGAAAAGTGAAAAAAATTTATATTATAGTGAATTTTTTTATTTAAATAATAATAAAAATTATTAATGTAATATAAAGTTATAATATTTTGAAATTAATTATTTTTTGAATAAATAAAAAATGAGAAGAAAAATTTTATTACTCTTGCGAAATAAGCCATGTATGTATGTTTTCTTTAATAGACTGTATTTATGAAGAAAAAAAAAATAAAACCTTGTCCAATTTGTTTCAGAGGACAGAAATAAAAGTCTCATTGATAAGATGTTGCGTTTCCTACAAGACATGACGTATTATGTGGAAGATAAAAAGGGACTTTGCATTTATTGTACGTCCGACTTACCGCTGTGGAAAGTTTAAGGACTTTGCAAAAAAGATCGAATTTGAAGGCGTGATTAAAGGGGTCGTGTGGAAGGTATTTCCGTCTGTCTCTACGAGTTCGAGCCCACCACGAGATCCGTCGGCTCACCAACTGCAGCCACATCTTTCACCGGAGCCGCCTTTCTTGCTGTTTCCCCCAATACCAACCCAGCCCTGATGAATATTAATTACTAGCCTTCGTCTCTACTGCTCGCAGATCAACCTCTAACCAGCGCCGCCGACAACAGCGTCTCGGGATCACGAATCAGAGAGGCATAGCCTAGATTCTCAGCATCAACAGTGTCGGCATGCGAGGCAAAATATTCTATTAGTACTTAAAGTTTTAAGTTTTTTTAAATTTAATACTTGAATTTTCATTTGTTTCATAGGTGATACCTGAGTTAGAGATAAAAATCTGTTTAGTATCTCTGTTATATTTTCTGTCCAAATATTAACCCGCTACGTGTTAATCACTGAGATTGACATGTGCACTATATATATATATATATAAAAAATCTTTAAAAAAATTAAAAATAATAATTTTTTTTTAAAAAAAAAAAAAAAAAAAAGAAGAGGGTGGCTTAGCCACCTCTATGGCCTTAGGCGTAGTTCGGCTACCCTCAAGGACCAAAACCCATCAAAAAAAAATTTGAGGGGGTTTGGATCATTAGAAACAACAAGATA
>JAJPGS010002090.1:0-2500 GCA_028654335.1 Alnus rubra
CAGTATTCAACAAGGAGTCTGTTCTCAAAAGTCGACACTATTTGGGAAGTTTTCTGCAATCCGTCCGGACGACAAGGCAACACGTCCGGATGATCTCCAATCTCTGCAACATGTCCGAATGACTCTGCAACACGTCCGAGATATCCAGTAATTCAGATAACTTCAGATTTCCATTCGAATGCGAAAAAGGATTTCAGTGAAGACCGTCTGGACGCTCGATCAAGCCATTCGGACGCAAACCTGATAAAGATTGAATTACGCAGTTTTTGAAAGGATATCGCAGAAAAGCGTCCGGACGGGGCTAACTTTCGTCTGGACGCTCGACAGATAGAGTCCGAATCTCAACAGTTTTTGAGGTCTCTTGAAGCCTATAAATAGGAGGCTCTAGGTCTGTGTTTTGTACGGAATTCGACAGTGAATTCCATAGTGCTTTGAGAGGGGGTTTAAGGAGAATCGAAGATCCACTAGCTCTCATGCCGGTGCCAGTGTGTGCTCAAGTGTGTTCGTGTGAAGTCTATCTTAGGGGTTGACCCTAAGGTAAAAGAATCCATCAAAATCCCTTCACGTGGAAGATCTAGTTGGGAAGCGTTCGTGTTGGATTACACGTCAGAGTTAAAAGTATGACTACTGTATAGGGTTATGTGAGTACGAGTGTCTTGTAACTAGCTTTGTTTTTGGATAGTGAATTTCCTAGGTTTGGCTGCCCAGAATGGTTTTTTCTCTTCATAGAGTTTCCACTTCGTAACAAATATTTTGTCTCATTTAAATTCCGCATTTAATATATTTGTTTGCACACAAACACACACTTGGTTTAAATTAGAAGTCAATAAATTATTTTCAATATAAAATAAAATTTGAAGTATTTAATTTTTAATATATTAATTTTTTTATTAAGAATGACACGTGTCGCGTTTTATATTGGACTAACATGTCAAACTAACGGTTCCTGTTAAGTTTGTGGACGGAAAACGACTTCAGGGAGTAATTTGTAATATTTGTCTGCCACAAATGTAGCGCTCCATATTTTAAGTCATAAAATAAAATGTCTTAAATTAGAATTTAAGATTGAGTAAAATAGACAAGTCTGGAATTGACGTTCGATTCACAAGACTCGATGCTCGAACGGCTTAATACTGTTGGAGACAATACTCACATCCAGCTGTTAATAAAAATATGTGGCTTTAAACATGATATTTTAATCCCTGATAAATAATAAGGAATATATGAATATTTATGAAAATAAAAAATTCCTTAGTTTTATTATTTATAAACCATGTTTTTATAATAATGAATAATATTATTAAACTCTAATAATATTACAGGATTATTAAATAGAGAGACTGAATTATTCAGTGGACTAATTGATATAAATATTGATAAATAATATTATTGTGTAATATTACTGTATAATATATATATATACACATATATGTTGTTATAATATTATTGAAATAATAATATTGACAATAAAACAAACTAGACTCAAAACGGACTTAGATTATAATATTAATAAGTTAGATTACAATGGTAAAGATCCGATGTGAAAATATCTATGAAAATATCTACGGTAAAAATGTAATTAGTAAGTTTTAAATAAATATCTACAAATTAACTCAGGTTAATTAATTATAAAACTTAACTGTGGGTTAATCAAAATATCCGTGGATATTTGATAAATTATCATTTCATTTGATGACTCATCCTGTGACTCACCTCTACGCTGTTCTCAGTCATGATTATTGTCATGACTCATGTATACAACTCACAGATCCCTCTTCTTATTCTTATCTCGTATCTGCTCTTCCTCTTTTATGAAACTGAGCACCTCTCCTCTAAAACCCGCACAACATCCATCTCTCTCCTTTTCTTATTTCTTTCTTCTTCTTTTCTTCTTCGTTCATCCTTTTCACTTAAACACAGAGAGAGTGAGGGATTATGAGGGAGAGGCACATAGAGGCTAAGATGAGAGATCAGGTGAGAGAGATGCCGAGAGATTGAGACATAGATGAGAGAGTGGGAGACAGAGAGAGATCAGAGAGACCAGGAGATCGAGAAAGATGGAGACCGTGAACCCGAGACTCAGGCCTGATTTTCGGCGAGTCTGATAGAGACTTGTTGCCCAGATAATCAACCCTATAGGGGGGTGAATAGGGTTGATGGCAAACTTTTTTTAATAAAAATTATACTGAATTAAGAAATTAGAACAATATAAAATGCAGTATAATGCAAACAATATAAATATTGGAACAATAATAAAGAGATAGAGAGAGAGATTCAAACTCAGCGATTTATCGTGGTTCGGTCCACCTGACTACGTCCACTCCTCAAGCACACCACTTGAGATTTAATCCACTAAACCAAACTCCTTGCAGGTGGAGTTAAAACCTTTACACTTCAAGAGTAACTACTCTTCTCACAAGGTGGAAAATCTCCTTCACACCTCACAAAGGTCACACCAACCCTCTTGATACAATAGATTGTGGATCAGATTTGAGATTTC
>JAJPGS010002090.1:10000-23921 GCA_028654335.1 Alnus rubra
GAATTGTTGCTAGACAATTTTTCAAATTTGCAACCAGATTTTCAAAGTCAGAAATTGTTGCTAGACAATTTTTCAAATTTGCAACTAGATTTTCAAAGTCAGAAATTGTTGCTGCTAATATTTCAAAGATGAAATCTGATTTTAAATACAAGAATTATAGCTAATTTTTCAAAGATGAAATCTGATTTTCAAAGAGAATAATTGTTAGCTAATTTTCAAAGATGAAATCTGATTTTCAAAGACAAAATGATAACTAGCAGAATTTTCAAACTTGAAATCTGATTTTCAAGACAAAATAATTTCCAGCAGAATTTTTAAACTTGAAGTTTGATTTTTAATGATTTTCGTATTTCAAAAATCCATATATGCAATGTATGAAGGGTCCTTAGTTCATTCTAGAGTGAGGAGCCTCAAGAGTTCAATCATACAAGAGCTTTACAAGAATACCCTAATAAAATACGGATTCTTCAATCTTGTGTTCTTCAGAGCTTAAGTGCTTCTTGCTTTGAATTCCAAATGCCTTTGATTCTTTTTGGTCCTTTGAGAATGTGTGCTCGAATGTTCTTTCCAACTATCATACTTGAAGTAAATACATTAGAGCAACAAGATATAATTTGTTATCATCAAAATATTTGCAATATAATCGGATTGACGCCATAGGGCTAACAAGACTAAACAAAGAGGGAGAGCTGGAAGAACGATCCTTCGACGGTTCAGTGTGGCTGGAACAGTCGACGCAACGAACCCATGGGCAAAACCCATCAACCGAGAGATGCTTCGATCGTGAGACCCAATCCTCCAATGGATGACGACGGTGAAACAAGGTGGGCCGATTTATGGTGAAACAGAGACGATCTCCGGCGGTTTAGAAGCTAACCTCCGACGATCCATTCCGTTGCTGATTTCATTGTTTTCCCCAGTGGATTTTCTGTATAAATCCTCTATGTGAGTAATTCTACAATTTAGTTTAAATTGTTGATTTGATCTTGCTAATTCCGATTGATTGGGTATTTTGGGTGTTGATTGTTCAATTGTTTATGAGGATTTTACCGATTGAATATAAGTATGTGGGTTTGGTTTGTGTCTCTACTGATGGGTATTCTGATTTAGGGATTAGTGGAGTTTGATCCCTAGTGTTTAGCCATGTATGGGTTTCGGTCAAAATGGGTGTTTTTGATTTATGATGAAATTTGGTTATCCATTGAGACCCGATTATCTGTTTGACTGAATAGTTGTTGATTGTTGAAATTAGGTTTCGGTTCTTTGTCGATTATATGTGGTTTTGAAGCTCGAATGTGATTCTCGGTTTTGGATGTGTTGTTTTGGCCTTTGGTGATTCGGCTGTGTATATTGGAGAAACCATACGTTGATTTTTGGTTTAAGCTATGTTTTGGATTTGAGTTCTTGTTGACCGAAAATTGGTGGGAGATATTATTGTTTTTGGTGTTGATTGTTCTTAGCTGAGTTATGTTTCTGGTTTTGGGCTATTTGTGGTGATGTCTTCTTTAGCTATGGGTATGTGGATTGTGAGGTTTGTTCTATGTCCTGAAAAGTGTAAATGAATGTTGAAATTGTGTGTGATGATAGTAGATAATTTTTGGGTGTTTTCTGAGGGAAAGATTCATGAATGATTTGGGGGTTGTTTGAGTGTTATGGCTAAGTCCTATTCCGGTTAGTTACTGTGATATCGTGATATTATTGAGTATTTAGTTGTTGTTGATTCTGGACTAATTATGGAAGTTGTGATAGCTATGTTTCTGTTTTGTGCAATCGCTTGTGGATATGTGTTAAGTGTAAAGATTTTAGTATTGAGGCCAAACCTGTAATGGGCCGAATGGCCCTTTGAGCAATTATGATGTTTTATGAGGTTTTGATGAGTTTTATAATTTAGGGGAAAATTTATATATATAAGAATATTGTTGCTGAATTGTATTTTAATTAAATCTAAAATTAAAGCTTGGTTAATAATGATTAAGGATTTATAATTTTGGATATGATTTTCTGTGATTGTGAATTAAGCTGCAAATTTTGTAGTATTGTTTTGTATTGAACGATTAACTATAAGTTAATATGTTTTAAATGAATGTTTTGTTAGTTGATTTGGTATGGGATTAGTTAGGCTTTTAAATTGGTTAAAGTATTGATTTTATGGTGTAAGTCAAAGATGGAAGTGTGATGTTAAAATTGGTATTTTTAATAGAACTAAGTTTTGGTGTATTATGGTTGAAAGCTTTTAAAATTGGCGGTGCAATATTAACATCTTGCTAGAAATATGTATAGGTTTCTTGTTGGTTGATTTATCTATGCTTTAGAAATTGAGTTCGAGACTTTGGATTGTACTCAAGTGCTGATTGAAATCTAGATTGAATATTATTTTGATAAGTTATGTGATTTGTGGGAAATGCATTTATGTGTGATTAAGGTTCATGTTCAGGCATGAATTTCTAAAAAGTAATGATATTGACCTTCTATGCACATATGTATGTATTTGTTGCAGATGATAAACTGAGACTACACAAAATGGTTGTAAGTATAAATTAC
This sequence comes from Alnus rubra, assembly GCA_028654335.1. Classification (NCBI taxonomy): domain Eukaryota; kingdom Viridiplantae; phylum Streptophyta; class Magnoliopsida; order Fagales; family Betulaceae; genus Alnus; species Alnus rubra. The sequence continues at coordinate 12,542 of JAJPGS010002090.1, forward strand.
TTACTGAGGGTAGTACTGGATTTCAATAGTGTTATGTTTATGTTTTATTTTAATTGGATGTGTGTGAATGATTATTGCATACTGTGAATAATGAACTTATTAATATTGGGAATGGACGGATCCCAAAGGTTCAAATGAGGAAATTCCTGAACCAGAAATCATAATAATTATATTGATTGGAACGGCTCTCAAAGTACTAGAGGAATGATGTCTCTGATAGTACGAAAATATGTTAATAAAAAGTAATGTAGGGGGAACGGCCCGAGGATAGCCGCTAATCGGGGAACGGCTCATGCGAGTGGAGTGAAAGAACTAAATTGAACTGTTTAAGACTCTGCATATAAAACTGTCATCACATCATTTTGTTATCTCTTTTCTTAAATAAAACATAATACATTATATTATTGAATGATAGTTAGCTCACTTATGTAACTATGGGGTTGTGGTAAAAACCACCATCTCATAGATGAATGCATAGGTTCTGAAGATTATAGATTGGATTAACTGCTAGCTTAAGAGTTCTAATAAAGTAGTTAGGTTCCATTGCTTTGTAATTATTAATGTTTGTACTATTTTGTATGTAATATGTTTAGTGATTTACTTGTATGTAGTAACTTTTATGTACGCTTTCGTGTCACATATAACGTGTTTCATTGTAATTAGTGTAAAAGAAATTAAAGGACTTTTAATGAATGTCTAGAGGAATTTCAGTCAAAGCTCTAAACGTATTATAAGGGAATTGTTCCTGATGTTTGAAAAGAAAAAAAAGAAAAAAAAAAGATATTCATATTTTTCCGCTGCGAGATTTATCATTTCTGAAGTAGTAATGACATGTAATTATTCAGATATAATTACTTACGCATTTTTGTAAAAAGCGGGTCGTTACAACAATGACCTTACAATTATTTTTATACCGTATAGAGTGATTTGTAATTTAAACCAACCATATGGACCAATGGTGTAATTTTTTGTTCCGCTACAAGATTCTATTTTGATGTCGTAACGTCACGTGTAGATTAGAAAAATTTCTACTTACGGCCTTGTTTATCAAAGCTGGGTCGTGATAGAAAGTCCCAATTAATAACAATGTAAGGAAGAAAATTTGAAAGATGAGAACACAAGGTGTGGTAAAGATGTTTTTATAGAGGGCGTGTAATAACTTATTACTCAAAGAAAATGTTTAAAGAAAAAAAGATAATACAGGATCTCCTTTGCCCCATCCTTGGGTTAGCTGCAAAGACCATTGGTCATATTTGGAGTTGCCCATCATTATTTGGTAATGGGCGGAATGCAATAGAAATATTTCAAAGTGTTCAAGTAACGAAGATGAATTCCTTTCTTATTAGGAAACTAATGGAGAGAAAATGACGGAGAATTGGAGTTAATGGTAACAATAACTAGAAGGATTGGCTTTGTCGAAATACAATAGTCTATGAAGGCGATAGAATCGATCTAATAATAGCAAATGGTGTGTCAGCAATGAAGGCGGTAGAGTTTGGAAGAGATTAAAAATTTGACGTGTTATATTAGAATGTGACACTAATGGAAATTGTGCATGCATTGCGGTATAAGACTGGTGTTAGAGTTGGTATGACAACTGATTCATGAATAAGGATATGTTAATTAGTTTTCATCATAGCATGTGGGGCATATTAGTAGGGAAGCCAATGAAGCAATGCACTGTCTAGCAAATGTAGCTCTTCGCCAACTTTTGGAGCAAAGTTGGATGGAGAATGTCCTTTTTTATTCAAAATATTGTACTTATTAATCAAGATATATATATTTTTTTTTTGAGTTTAATGAAGCTTGAAAGATTTATTTAAAATAATAATAAAAGTTAATCATTAACCATATGTTTATATTTATGACATAATTTAACTATAGTTAACACAAAACACTTAATTATTAGGCATATGGTTATATAGTTGAATATGTTATAAATAATTAAAATATTAACTATTTAATTAACACTTATTATAGTTATTATTTATTCTTTAGTATGTTAATACTTATACAATACAAGTATACAATCCCATATTTGTATATGATTGTGCATATATATATAAAGTGATCATTGAAAACTTAGAATCTTAAAGCAAACAATGAGTTCATTTAATTTTTGTAATAATATCATCATATTCATACTTGTCCACATTTGATTGAGATAGTACGAACAATATATTTAATGCTATGATAGATACTGGAGATTATAAATATTTTCATCTGGACAGACAAAGTTGTAATCCCATGACAGGATCCAAGGATATTAAAATGAATAAATATAATTATGAGAGAAAGATATTGAATGGAGGAGGCGAAGGAAAATTCTTTGAATTTTTAGGAATTTTTGCAAAGAGGAGAAGGCAGAATACTAGTTTAAGCCCAAAAGCTTCATCACTCATCAAACCATAAAAGCAAATTTTTGATTTCATGAATCTTATAAGGTAAAAAACCAAGAGTGTTGATAGCAGTTATTCTGAAAGAAGGTGTGGATTCTGATGGCACAGAGCGTTTGAAATATTGTACATACGGTAATGAATGGGGACATGATACATTCACATGCTAGCGTTGGTTTAGTGTGAGTCCGTTGGTCAACCCGTTGTGCCAGAGAGCGTTTAGGGTGGTCCCGACAGTGGTCCAGTTAGAGTTTGAAACTGATTATTAAAAACTTAGAGTCTTAAAGCAAACAATGAATTCATTCAATTTGAAATAAATAATATAAAATAAGAAATAAGAGAATTGAAACTTGATTTTAAAATCTCTAATGAACAATTAGGACAAGAAAAATAAAAAAAAACAAAAACAAATAAAATCTTGCAAAATGATAATGAAATTAAGTTGAAGAGATTCAAGAAAATAATAAGCAGAATTCAATAAATAATAATTTATTTATTAACCTTATAGATAGGATAATCTTTCAAAAAATGGTATGTTGAAGTAACATTAATAATTAATGTTGATGCTGAATTTCAAATTACAACTGTAGCTCTATTAGATTCAGGCGCATATATGAATTGTATCCAAGAAGGAATTATACCTACAAAATATTATGAAAAAACAACTGAAAAATTACATCAAGCTAGTGTAGCAATTTCTCCATATGTAAGACTTGTATAATCATTGTGACCATCATTATTTAATTTTCTAACTTTATGGGCAAAATATTTGGTTAATCCACCCATAAATTTTTATTTCCAATAAGAGGCTCTATTATCCGTTCTAATTAATATTCTTGAAAGAAAGACATCCTTATACCACATAAAATTTGTTAAAATGGGCATTTTAAATGTTCTAAACTATTATAAATATTTTCTCTATATACTGGATCTCCTACGAAATGTTTTGTAATTGCAAATATTAAAATATTAACTACATGTTCTATGAGTTGATTATGCTCATTTGCTATAACATTTCCAACGATATTAGTTTATATATATATATATATAAAAGTGAGTTAACGATTGGGGCCGACCAAATTGATACGAGTGTATATCATTTAATATTTAAGTAATTTATTTGTATTTACGAACAATTCATTTATTCATGGAAATGAGATCAAATCAAATTTTATGGAACAGTCTGGCTCGGTTCATTTAACAGCCCAACCATGGTAGCCAGGCAACCATAGCCAAGCCAAGCCCAAAACGCCGCTAGCGAGGGTACATCCCATTCCAAGCCCTGGACAAATCCCATCAGCCATTGTCACCTACACAGACACGCTGAGAGAAAGCTCCCAAAGCAAACCGAAGCCATTTCGCAAAGCCATGGAAGTGGAAGGATCGTCGAAGAAGATGATAGCAACGCAGGCTGAGATGGTGGAGGCCAGGGTCCCGCTTCCTTACAGAGACCAGTGCGCCCACCTGCTGATCCCTCTCAACAAGTGCAGGCAGGCTGAGTTGTACCTCCCCTGGAAGTGCGAGAACGAGCGCCACTCCTTCGAGAAGTGCGAGTACGAGCTCGTCATGGAGCGGATGCTCCAGATGCAGAAGATCCGTGAAGAAGAGACCAAGTTGAAGCAGCAGCAGAAGAAGCAGCCTCTTCCTATCATTCCCAACACTGCCACTGCTTCTTAGACGTACAAATCCAAATGGGTTAGTCAGTCTGAATCCTACGCCTTCTTTCCTTTTTATTTTATGGGTTTGATTGGTGGGTTTGTTTTTGTTTTTTTTAGCGGGTTTTGCATGATCTAGGGTTTGCTTGTGGAAATCAGGGTCTTTGTTTGTGGAGCCTATTCATTTATGGGTTTTTGGTTGATCTGTAGAGTTTGTGTTTGTGATTTATTGTTGGATTATGTTGTTTTGATTTTTTTTTTTTGGGATAATGATTGAGGGAGGTTTTGATTTTTGAAGATTTTGAGGGTTATATTGATGAGTTTTTAATGATGAGTTTATGTTTGGTCTAGGCTTTGTTTGTGATAGCTAAGCATGAGCAGAGTTTAATTATGAAAATTTAGGGGTATTTCGTCGGTGAATACTTGTGCTTTCGTTTGTCCCATTTGGAAAACTATCTAAATTTTAGGCTTTGAATTTGTTCCCATCAACCGTTGCTGCTTTCATTGGGAATCCAATGGAGGCCTCTGGATTGGGTAGCTGGCAATCATATGGTGGGAGTAGTCTTACAAATACAAAGCATAAGAGAATCGCTAATAGTGAACTTCTGAAGCCATTTTCAAGTCTGCTACTATTGAGACCAATCACTGGTACCATAGGCCTTGAAAGAAGCAAGCAAAATAGAAAAGAAATAAGAAAGAGAATGGTCTTGACTGTTGGGAGTTGAGTGTTTAATGAGGGAAGAGATGGATATAACCAGGGTAAGGTTCCTTGTCATGGGTTGTTGCAAGATGCAATAGGATCATTTATGTTTCTGTGCCTCTGCCCAAATGATAAATTTTATTTAAACATAGAAGGGTTTTGTTTTGTGTTTTTCTGTTGTCTGATTTTTAAACCTATAGAATGGTTCCCCCACCCAAAACAAAAGGCCATCTTCAATTCGTCTCCAATTTATGCCTTGGCTCCTGCTTTCCATCCATTTTTAGGAGGGTTTAAGCTTGTCCTCATCTCTTTCGAGGATGCCCATTCTTATCTAAATTGAAAATTTGCTTGACAGTATCTTTGTTTCTTTCATATGATGCAGGCTACCTACTATTTTACTTCATCATATGATCTTAGACTTAGTTGTGCAGTTTATGTGGACTTCCATGCTGAATTTTGAGTTGATTGAATGTTGATCTTGGGAAAACTCCCACCTGCACAAACTCTCTCCGTTCTCTCTCCTCCTCCTGATCTCTTTTTCCTCCTACCGCTAGCGGTGGTGCGCATGTAAGCGCGTCCGCTAGAGCTTGGTTTTGGTTTGTGTTGGTTGGGTGCGCTAGGGGCTGTTTCGTGGGTTTGTTTCCTTGGTGTCTCTTCTTGTTGCTCTTTGTTGCATCTCTGTAGAAGCTAAAGGGTTCTTCTTTTAAGATATAGAATTGGAACTTCGCTTGGAGGAGAGAGAGGAAGGGGTTTTGTGGGCTCATCTCTTTGGGTCTCCAATGCTCAGCATGGTTGATGTCCATTGTTGAGGAGGCTTTGAAGGCTCCAGTGAAGGAGGACTTCGTCAAGTATTTTCGGAAGGATGAGAAAGCATTGATGGTTCGAGGGGGTGGTAACAAGGCCGGCCGTTTCCTAGAGGTGGTAGCCTACGATGAGGGTGGTCAAAAAGGGGCTAAATGGCTCCCTAAAGGCCGTGACGATTGGGGTTGGTCTCGGGTTGTGGGTGAGTTGTGGCAGTTGTTGGATTTCCTCGAATCAAAGGAGTGGCCGCCAATATCAGAGGAGCTAATCTCAAAGGGGAAACAAGGGGTTTTTTTAACTGATCGATCTTATGCGGAAGTGCTATGCTCGGTGGACAGGGATGATGAGAAGTCTGTGGGATTGAAACCGGTGTCCGTGATTCCTCTTGATCTGCTTCCTTCGGTATTGGCGGAAGGTGGTGAGGAGGTGCTATTGGCAGTGAACTGCTACGAGTGTGATGTAAGAGTCTCTGGGTTGTCGGTGGTTCCATCCAGCGTCGCAGCGAAGAAGAAGAAAGAGTCGAAGGGCAGCTGCATTTTTCTTTGGTTGAAGAAGCTTCTAGGGTTTTCTCACTCAATGATGGTTCTGGTAAGAGGTTATCTGGGTCGGTTAGCTGGGTTGGATTTCAATCCCAATGGTTTCAGGCCTAAGAAGGTCAGCAAGAAGCCCATTATCCTCTCAAACCATTATCAAGTCTGTGGGTCAGAGTTGTAAGCTCACGTTCAGGTCTTCTCTTCTGGCCCAAGAAGCTGGGTGTGGTCATTCGGCTTTGGTAGGTCCTCATAGAGCTTCTGTGGAGATGTCTTCGTTGGTGACTTTGACAGAGGAAGGTTTGGGGTCTGACTCGGTGGCAGGCTCGGTGCTGGGGTTGCTAGAGGGTGGGTCTGAGTTGGTTGTGAGCTCTGGTCCTACCCCTTCGACCTCTTGTGTGCGCAAGTATCATCTATCGCTTCTTTGGAAGCCTCTCTAAAGCATGAGGGGTCCTCTCCGGCTCCGATACTCTCCTTCGGTGGTTCTCCCTCAGGGGCTGCTGAGTTGGGAGAGAGACGAGCTGTGCATATGGATGAAGGTTTATTTGCCAATTCTATGGAGGTGATGAGGTTAGATGTTGCTGGTGGAATACCTTCTCCTCTCTTGGGTGCCACTATTGAGCCAGTTTTGGGGGTTCCTTTGCTCTTTTTTTTTTTTTTTTTTTTTTTTGATAAGCAAGCAAAATTTTATTAAGAAAAGAAGCGTAAGGCTCCCTAAGTACATATGTGGTATTCATAGGAGAAACAAAAGCTAACTTGAAAAACCCACCAAAAACCAAAGCAACACCCAAAAAACCCACAAAAGAGCCGAAACAAAAGCACCCACAAAAGAACCCAAACAATAACACAAGGCAGTAAACCTAAGGACCCGAGAAATAACCCACAAAAACCCCTGAGGCAAATAACCCTACATCATGTGGGCCTTGCCTTTCCTACACCTAGGAGAAGCTTTAATGGCACCATAATTAACGGAGCTTTGTAGATTCAGAAGCTCCCTCTTGCCCTTGGTCTTTTGATGCTTAATCATCTCATCCATAATAGCCCTGAACCTCTCGCTGTGCTCCTCAATCACCGTCCACTCCTCGAACAACTTCTCCCAAAATCCAGCAACCTTTTTCCTAACATCTAACTCCCACTCCGACGTCAACTTCTCATCCATCTCAGCCGAAGAGATCTGCAAGGTATCAGATCCATGGCTGCTAGGCAAGGGGGGAGCAACAACCCCAAAACTGCTGGAGGGACCAGACCCAACTAAGAGACTCGTCGGGTCCATATGGGTAATCAGAGATATCGTGGAAGGCGTCTTTGGTGTCGGAAGAGGAGAAGAAACCGCAAAAAGACTGGCTACAGGACCCAAAAACCTAGGGATTACCAAAGGAAGACTTGGAGGGGTAGACACCTCACACTAGGTAATTGAAGAAAGGCTTGAAGTGGCAAACGTCAACTCCAGCCAAGGAAAGACCCCATCGGCGACCAACGAATCCACACCCATTAAAGCCACCCAAAATCTGACCCAAAGAAATCTCCGTTGAACCTGTGCCCACATCTCCTTTTGGATCAAGATGCCCACAGCTAGGCCCACCAAGAAGAGAATCACCCAGAGTCTATCGACAATGTTGTCTCCGGCCAAAGAGAGCAACCCAGAACAATCGTCGATGCCGGGTGCTACCACTTGTTGAGAAGACAGCTTCTATGAAGAATGCTATTAAGCAAACTCCTCTGGCGAGGGATTTCTTAAGGAGGGGTTTTCTTAACTCGTGTTTGGCAAGGCAAGTTTCGCCTAAAGTGTCATTTGTGTCACCGACAACCCTAGTTGCCAAGGAAGAGGAGGTGAAAAGGGCTCCCCCTCTTTTGGGTCGTTGCGTTTCTCCAAAAGTTGATAAGGGTGAGGACCTAAGGGTAAATGGCCTAATCGAGTCTCAGAAGTGGCAGGTAGGCTTTGGTCCATCCGGGGAGGTTGTTGTGCGGGATTAGGGCGTTGAAGTCTGGGATGGGGTGGATGGTGCATCGCGATGCAAGCATGTCTTCTAGACGAGGGAAAGGCAAGGCTCACGTGCTGTAGAGTGTATGCTTCTTGTGAGCTCTGTGTTTGAGGGTCTTAGGGTTGAGGGTTAATTTGGGTCTTTTTGGGTTTCTTCTTGTGGGCCCTTTTTTTAGGGTTTGTTCCTGTGTATACTTTTTGTGTACGTAGGGGCGCCTTACGTTTTTTCTATAAAATTTATTACCTATAAAAAAATGTTGATCCTCCCTAAGTTTTCAGTTATTTGTTCACTTAAGTTATGCATTTATGGCAAGTGTGGTATGTGGTGTACAACTGTTGATTGTGAAGTATAATGGATTGTAAGATATTGTCATCAAGTTACTCATATCAGTGATGCGTAGCTGTTAAAATATAGACATATTATAGGGAATTAGGACAGATCAATTGAGATGGTTTAACCATGTTCAACGAAGATTAAGAAGTGCACTAGTTGGTAGCAACATCATAAAGATTGAAGGTGTTGAGCTGGAACATAACAAGAAAATGAGCTCACATGTTGGAGATTCGAGATTAGGTACTCAGTTGTGTCCTGTGATCAAGGGGAAATCCTTGGAATGAATGTGAAATTGTTCATATCTCTTAAATTGTTGCAAAAAACATTGTATGAAAAGGACTTATAGAGTCTATATAATCCTGTTCGCTGCTCTCCGTCTAATCCGGCGGATTTGTGTTCGTTGCTTTATCTGCTGGGTAAGAGGAAGAAGTCCCATGCTTCTCACTCTATCTGAGGAGCAGTTCTAGGTTATTTGAATTCAAATTTGCATACGTGGTTCCGATATTTCTCGTTTTTTAACTTAGCTATGGGCTAGACTATTGGGAAGATTTTGGGTTGTGCTGCTGGACCCGGTTCGGGCCTAAGCGCAGAAGGGTTAGGTTGGGACGGTTCTTGCCGAAACCCAAACCTTTAGCTTCTCTCTAGCCGGATTTTACAGAGATTGCGGGTCCGGCGCCGTCGACTTCTCCTGGGTATTCTTCTCGGTCGGATTCTACGTTGCTGGCAGTTCCTGAGGCGGTTCAGGTTCTATTTCTTCCGGAGATGGGTTAAGCGAGGTTCCAATCTCCAAGCCGTTCGGCTTCCCCCCCTCGTCGGCGCCAGAGTTGCTGGTTCCGGTGTCTTTGGCTATTCCACTGAATCATCTCCTATGCCGAGCAGTTCTGGTGCTGTTTTGGCAGCTCCGGTGGTCCCTCAGTCCTCTCCTGTGGGGTTTTCTCAGCTCTGTTTTGCTCCTCCTTCTCCTCTCGGGCAACTGAGTTGGGAGTGAAGCTGTGTTCTTCTCTCCCTGTGTTGCAGGTTTCTAAGCCTTTTCAGAGTTACTATAGGAGGGCTAAAGAACTCAGGGAAGGGCATTCGGTGAAGTGGAATGATGTGTTACTAGAAGACTCTTTGGTAGCCTCGAACATGTCTGTCGGCTTTGATAAAAAAGATTCAGGTGCTAAGCCTCCAGAGAAGAAAGCAGCAAAGCCTCAGCCTCCAGTGAGTAGGGTCTATTTAAGAAGGGTTTTCTCAACCCGCCCGACTGCATCGATCACTCTAGTTTCGCCTCGAGAGATCATCGATGTCGGGGTGGTAGGCTCTTCTCCCCTCCGAGAGATTGTATCATTCCTCATCCGTTGAGGTAAATGGTTTTTCCCAATCTCGTGCTTGGCTATTGGTTTTGATCACAAATGGGGAGATTGTGGTCTTGTAGGAGGACGTTGATTTTTGGGATGGATTGTCCTTGGATTGGGCTGCGGATGATGATTTTGGGGAGGAGGCCTTCTATTAGGGATGCCATGGAAGAAGATTTTCTGCGAGACAAGATGATAGCAGCCAAAAGTCCGAAGGAGAGGAGCTCTTGAATTTGCAAAGCTCCATCAATTATGGCAAAGTTGTGAGCTTTGGTGGGTTTTGTGGGTTGTTTTGCGGCCTTGGATTTTTTTCCTTGGGTTTTTGTTTGGGTTCCTTTGCGGGTTGTTTTTGGGTGTGTCTTTTGGATTCTAGGGTTTAGGTTTTGTGGGTTTTGTTGGGTTGTTGTGACCTTGTAGGTTAGCTGTGTTTGCTCCTATGTATACTTTCTGTGTACTTAGGGGTACCTTTAGCCTTTTTCTTTAATAAAATTTTTGCTTACTTATCAAAAAAATAATCCTTCGAACAACATGTTTGCAAGAAAACGACTAAGCAATCATAATCATGTGTAGGCTTAGGTTGTTCTTGAGATGTACTCCTATGCTAGGTTCTAAGATGGCAATGATGTAGGTACACCACATATTTGGGCTATAAAATCATGAAAACGGGGTGGTGGACATTAATGATTTTCCTATTAGCTTAGTGGGTGGTGTCTACAAGATTATCCCCACAAAGTCCTAGCTAACAAGCTGAAAACAGTGTTGGGGAAGGTTATTTATAAGACTCGGAATGCCTTCATCAGGGGGAGACATACCTTAGTCTCAATTCTTATTGCCAACAAATGCCTTCATAGTAGAATCCAATTGGATCTTTTTTGATAAGTAGAATCCAATTGGATCTTAAAAAGGCATATGATCATGTTAATTGGGGTTGCTTGCTGTATATGTTGAGGAGATGTGGTTTTAGGGGGAAATGGTGTGATTGGATAGCACATTGCATCTCTGCAGTGCGTTTATCTGTTTTGAATAATGATATTCCCATTTGCTTCTTTAACAATTCTCATGACTTGAGCTAAGAGATCCTTTGACTCTACTTTTTGTCGTGGTTTTGGAGGCTTTGAGTAGAATGTTGTCCGCTATGGTGAATAAGGGGCTTTTACTAGGTTTTTCCATGGGGTCTATGAGTAATGATGAGCTCTCCTGTTTCATCTCCTATTTGCAGATGACACCTTGATCTTTTGTGAGGCAAACCTAGAGCATCTCCACATTATGTGTTGCCTTTTTCTATGCTTTGAAGTTGTCTTTGGATTAAAAGTTAATTTGGCTAAATCCGAGCTTGTCCTTGTTAGATCCGTGGAAAATGTTGAAGGCTTGGCTTGTGTCCTTGGCTGTAGGGTGTCCTCTTTGCCTATGAAGTACCTAAGTCTTTCGTTGGAGATGGTATTATTGAGAAAATAGAACGTAGCTTAGTTGCCTGGAAGCGGTTGTATTTGTCTAAGGGTGGTAAGATTACTTTGATTAAAAACTCTCTCTAACCTGCCTACTTATTATTTGTCATGTTCCCATCCTGTCTGTTGTACAATTGTGTTGAGAAACTTAGTGGGACTTTGTTACGGTCTCCGTAAGAGGGGTGGACGGTGGATAATTGGGAT
>JAJPGS010002091.1:5000-22779 GCA_028654335.1 Alnus rubra
AAACAAAAATCACTATTTTGTTAATTACGGCTATTGCCTATTGGGAAGGGTTTTTTTTTTTTTTTTTTTTTTTTTTTTTTGTACTTTTTAGTAATTTGACTCATCAAAATAGCTAAAAAAAACCATTTTGGTAAGTCTAGTAAGAATGCGCCTGTTAATATTTTCGGGTAAAGCAAATACAAGACACAGCAACAAATGCAATTAGGAAGGAATTGGTCAAAGCCATGGAGAAAGAATAATCATCTACTCTATTGCCTGTTCCTCAACCTTACCCTCCTATATATATAGGAAAACTAATCAGCATTGGGAAAAAAAAAATCATGAAAAACTATGGTCGAAAATTATTCAATTTAGTAGCAAGTAGTGGATATGAGAACAAAATTCAACCAAATTTACAGAATGATTGAAATTGAAGACAGGAAATTTAAAACCCATGCCAATGAATTGATAGCTCGGCTTGTATAATGTACAGTACAGTGTAGTTCGTCAATCATGAGATATCATTGTAAAAATTGATGCCATTTTTATTCAACTAGACTGTTTGGGAGGAACAAAATTGGATCATAAAATGAGGCTTTGAAATATTCTCATTTATTTGCTTCAATGAATTCTTTGTACTCTCTCTTCATTTTCACCCCTGATACGGTCCTGCATAGCCAGAATAGAACCATTAGTAGCGGCCAAGAACCAGCAACCATGTTAATAAACCTAAATTATGCCACATTCGATCACAAAGTGACGATCCCAAACACCTTTCCATAAAATTGAAAGAGCAATCTCTCTAAACTCGTTTCAGCTAAGTTTGTTTAAATATTTATTTTCTGTCTTTTGTTTTCTGCTCACAAACAATTCAAAACGCAAAACACTCGTAAAAATAAAAAAAAAAAAAAAAAAAAAAAACCAAAACAATTCTCACTTTTATGTCACATCGGAACAGTTATTCAAACCAATAACAGAAAACACTCTCCAAACATATTAACAAACGTACATACCTGAAATCATTCAACCACTAGAAAACAAGATATGTAAAACTAAAATAAAATTTTATATTCTTAATTATTCTAAGACTTAATTATATAGCTAGTAACATGTAATATGGATATGCCAAAATTTTAAATAACAAAAAACCTACATTACATAAAAAATTTGCTCATCACAACTAGTTTACGTCAGTCATAGTAAACAAAAATACAAGTGGATAAAGAACTAAGAGTCCGAGAGGGCAAAATAAACAGCAATAAAAATTTAAGAACGCACATGTAGTACTAAAGAAGCACGAAATTAAGGACTAAATATAACCAATTAACCTGAGCATTTCCTTATTTTTGAAAAACTGCACACATGGCGTACCCATAATTCCGATCCAGCGCGCTGCTTCTGCTATTTCTGGATCTTAGCTTCCTCGATATCAATTTCAACAAAATGTATCAAATTCATCCATCACCTATCATCACAAGTTAAGAAAGAGTTTACCATAGTCTTAATTAACCATTCAAAAAAAAAAAAAAATATTAGATATAATAAAGCAAGAATCAATGAACACAAAACAAAACAATAGTCACAGATATAATAAAACATGAAACATAGAGAAAATTTTCCATTTTGCATTAGAACCATTGCTTGTTTATTCTAGTCACACACTGTTAGTATCTTCTTCCTAGTACCACCCTTTGTCAGGTCTCGAGTTACGTTGACTTGGCTATAGCATATATACACTGCTCCATTTTATCAGAATACGTACACTGAGTTTGCAAATCCTTAACAATTAATATCCAACTCCGCTCATAATTCAGATAAATTTGAATCAAGTGCGATAATGGGTACGTTTCTAGATCAAACAAACTTTCATTCTAAAAGCACTGCATCAGCTTATTCCCTTCTATATGCTTTTAGATCATGGCAAATTGGCAATATCATATATTCTGACATTATTCATTATAAGTACTAAGAATAACCTTGTACTTAGCTTTCGCTTGTAATGGTTGTCAAGCTTAATAATCTTGGGGTGCATGGCATGCAAACAGTGAAAAGCTCCATTAAAATCTACTGTCATCCAAAATAGAGACACCTATAAAACTTGTGTTTTGGAACTCTATTTTGACCACAACTACAGTTCAAAAATATAAACGGATATATATGTTCCTGTTTTCTGAATTCTGAAAACAAAGTCAAAAGCTTGCCAACAGTCCTGGCCAAATGGCATCTCCATTCCCCTTTTTTTTTTTTTGTAAAAAAACGGATGGAAAGTAAGATCACGGGTTCAATCCCAGGCAAGTGCATGAATTGTGTAATTTACCTATCCAAAAGAAAAGGGCAGTTGATGGTTATGGAGAGAACTCTTTTTTTCTTTTTTCTTTTTTTTCTTTTTTGGCTAAGACTAGGTACATGCATGCTTTGGCAGTAAATTTTCTGTTTTTGATCCAGCAGCTTTGAAAGAAATATTACATTGTGCTTCTTTGGATAAGTACATAGTGTAAGAAATTACATGCGTCCCTATGCCACACTTAATAGTTGTAACGGTAACGGCTAAATAATTACTGTAACGGCCGGTAATTATAATAATAATTGTATTCAATACGATTTAAACAGTTTTTATATTCCACAATATGGTTCATGAAAAAATGTTTATATATATATATTTGTATTTCTGATTTAATTCCTTGATGGGAGGAATAAAATCAGCTAACCATTAAAGATGAGAGTCTCTGACCTACCTATATAAAGAGTCTTGTGTATCCATCTATTGACATCAGTAGGCATAGGTAAAAAGATTTTCTATCTAAATTTTCTTTTTGCAGAATTTCTGTTTATCGCTAAGGCTTCTTCATATGTTTGAGCAAAAATAACCAGAGGTATATATTTATTTTCAATTCAGCTCCTTATTTTATTTAATTAGCATTTTATTTTAAATTATGCTAACACATACTCCTTTCTATGGGATTTAAGGTTCAAACGAGTAATATCTGCTTCAAGTGACATTGTCACTTGTTGATTATACTATCCCTTGGGATGAAATAGAGGTAAAGAACTGCGAATTCAAACCAATAACCTTTGCTTCAAGTGGCATAGTCTCTTGTTGATTGTACCATCCCTTATGATCAAGTATCTATGTTTTGTTATTGGCTTTAAAAGAAAGAAATTGTTTATATACAATCATATATTTCTTTCTTTTTTTTAAAAAAAAAAAAAGAAGTATTATTTAACTTTCATACTGCGCAAGCATCAAGTGAAAGGCATATTATTTAACTTCTATATAAGCATCGATCACTTCCCTTAGCTTGAGGCACTTTATCTGACCGTTGCATTAAAAGCAAGCCTCAGAACATGACAAGGATTGCAATGCGATTTGTATTAAGTCCAACATGAGACAAGTAAGTCATCTCTTATATTAACAGATTGTCATCTTCAATATGCTTCATGCATGTTAAGATTTTATACAACATAATGGATTTCCTTTAAGTTTTACGAGCAGTTCCTGGATAATTGTTTTTATGATCATGTGTCTTCTGTAGGGAATTGTATGGAAAAATATGGGAAGATTGAAATCGTACGTAGCCCTCCCGACCCCTTCATATAGATTTGATTAAGAGGTACAATAACAAAGAGTCCTTTAAAAGCTCACTAATAAACTCTTAACAACTTACTAAACTAACTATTTCTACAAACATCTTCAAACAAATTAAAATATAAATCCACAAGTTGCAGTAATTTCAAATTTTAAAACTAAAACTAAACAAAAAGAGACAGTAAGCAGAGTCCACCAAGAGATGAGTAGAAAGGGAGAGAGATCGCATCCCTTGGCGATGTCAACGGCGAGCTCTCTTGTTGGTGCATGATGGGCACTTGTACTGCTTAATATGCTCAGCCCTAGCAGGAGTAATCTTTACACACTTGCCATGGAACCAATTCTCGCAGATGTCACAGCAAATCCAAAATTCGTCTGATGCATAGTTCTCTCCACAGGCTCCACACAAGGTCTCTCCATGCTCATCTTCATCTTCCTCATCCAAGACCTCATCTTCATCCTTTGCTTGTGAAGCTCTCGAATATTTTCCCGGAGATCCTGATGCCTGCTGCTTTGTTGCCCGACAAACAAAAACAATACCACCTTATAAGAGAAACAAGGATGGCAGATTCACCATATATAGCCAGTCCATAACATAATCTTCCAAGCCAAAGCATGAACTTTGCCTAGATGCATAAATCTAGAAAGCATCAGTGAATACAGACTCTAAGACACTGCTTGGGTACAAGTATCAGGCAAATCTAAATAATGATGCCAAGAAATGCAAGAATAGTTAGTAATAGCTCCCCATGGGTACAATTTTGGAACATGAGCGATAACAACCCAGTTATTCTCCATGACCAAAACATAAACAGAGAGGTAAGTTTGTTATATGCCAATGACACCTACATCATGTTCTCTTGTAATGAATAAGAAATTTCACTGAAAAGAAAACAGAGTCCCTCTGTAAATAACGGTGAAACTTTTTTTTTTTTTTTTGATAAGTAATAACGGTGAAACTTTTTCTCTGATGAAATAAACCAAACTCAATACCAGTTAGTTGGAAATTCCAGTTTAAAAGTGGCACAATACAACTTGTTTTTTCACTATTAAATTATTAGACCAAAATTCTCCTTGGTGTTATATTTTACGATGACTAAAGTTGTTAGACAACAAACGGAAACAAAGTCACAATTTATTAGTAAAGGCCTCCCAGTGAATAGACCTTCCCTCAAGAAGACCACACCAACATAATATCCACTTTAAAATCCACTTACTGTCTCTTTGTTTAGTTTTAGTTTTAAAATTTGAAATTTGGCTTCAAATTCCTACATGGACAACATGTTGGTGCAATATATTTTTTTTTTCTACTACGGAGAATCCCTCCATGGGAGGATCACTTCGTATATCCACCTATATCAGGCAAATCTTAGACCCGTACGTGCAAAGCGCCCCCTCCACACAGACCAAGCCCTGAGAAATTGTTTACATCTAAAGAGATTTAAACTTTAGACCTGATAAGAGAACGCCACCAAGAAAAAGACCCTTATCGGTATGGTATATAGTACAGATATGGCTTGGACTTTCACGGTACAATTTTCGTAACTTAATTAATTTAGGTGAAATGTCACGAAACATAAAAATTGATCATATGATTCATATCCAAGTTAGCATTTGGGAAAAAAACCTCGTACCTGGCCCTTATGCTTTGTAAATATAGTGTCAAAACACTCTCGAATAACCGTCGTCTCTGTGAGTAATCCCTTTTCGAATTCTTCAGTTGGCAGCTGTCACAAGTAAATTGATGAACAATGAATTTTTGTAAGGGACCATGTTATAGGCCTAAAAAATAATGTGATGCATGGCAGAATTTTTATTTATTTATTTTTTAATGGAAGAAGAATCCCTTTAGGTTGGGCCACTTCGTATAATTAATCACCCCTATCAGGTAAATCTCGAACCCATGCAAAGCACCCATTCCATATGGATCAGATAATACTCCGGCTTCACCAGCGGACTGGCCCTATGAAATTGTTTGCATTCAAGGGGATTTAAATCCTATAGTAATGGGAATGCCACCAAGATCAAGACTCTTACCACTCAAGCCAACCCCTTAGGGTTGGAGTTTGATGGTATAGAATATCACTATCCCAGGTCATCACTTATCTTTTAAAACTAAAAGTAACCAGTTTGTTTTAAACTTACAAGGAGCCAAAGATCAGCTCTAGTTCAAATGGCAATTTCTGATCCCATAAAAGGAAATCCATGAATTACTGCAATGAAGGACAAAGTAAATTTAACAGAAAGTAAGAATCTAAGAGTACTATGCTTTACATGTGGTTTAAAGTCTATTTTAATACGGAAAAAAGAAGAAAAAAAGAAAGAAAGAGTATTTTAACACTAGTGTTTCTAATGTGCATGCCTTTTGGGGTCTCACTTGATAATTAGTTGGTTGATTTCAAGCTTTTGCAAATCTAGCTCTATGAAATTTGCATTGCACTTAATTCTAAGACAACCAAAATTGATGACCAGAAGTCAAAACGAAATATTAATATTTGCATTGCCAATTATGCCCAACATTTACCAAGCTACATATTTATCATAATACATGGTGATTGCAAAGATGAAACAAGAACAACAATACCTAAACTTTATAATTTCCACACAAAATATATAATTTCTCCATATAAAGCTTTAGGAGCACTTGGAGCCATTGGACGAGGTAAATAGTTGAAGGTCTAACTTATGAAATAATAGGCAAATAAAATAAAGCAAAAAGGATTTTGTCCAAAAAGTTTTTTTTGTTTTTTGTTTTTTTTTTCATTTTAGATTGCATCAAATTCGAATAAGGCAGAAAGGAGTTCGTTGTATGGATTTTACACGCTTCCACTTGACAAATATCTTTGAATCAATAGAGCATTAAGAGTTTAAGACTAAAGAAAAATAAGAGAAATTAGAAGGAAAAAAAAAAGAAGAAGAAGAAGAAGAAAGAATTGCCCTTACCCAATCTCCATCTTCTACTATCGCTTGCCAAACTTTCATGTAACTATCAAGTTCAACCTCTGGTACATGAGCGATCATGGGCTTATCTATAACTTGGCATCTCTCACTCAATTTAGGACAATCTTGAATCTTCAATATTCTTAGCCCAGTAAGATGATGTGTCCTCTCCGGAAGAGATAACAACTTGGGGCACTTGATAATCTCAAGTGTGTGAAGTGATTGGAAAGTTGGCAACCACTCAGGCAAGGCCGTGAAGTTCTCACAATTTTGGATTTGTAGGTCCTGTAAAGTATTAGCAGATCCTTGGATCCATAGGGGCAAGACCTCCAACTTTGGTAAATCTTTAATCATCAAATATCGGAGGCTTAGCTTGAGATCTCCGGTGTCTTCTTCTCCCATCAAACTAAGCTTTGGACATTGAGCAATGTACAAGGTCTCTAAGGCGATTAGGTGCTTGATATTGAGCGACAAAGAGGTCAAACTTTCACAACCAATTATCACCAATGACCGAAGGTTGGTGAGGCAACCGTTCATTCCTTGAAACAAAACTTCTAGTCTCGGACAATCACATACAACAAAAAACCGAAGAGAATTCAACAATCCATTCTCCAACAAGCATGTATCAATTGTTGTTACAAACAAACTCCTCAGGCTGATCATGTACCTTGTATCTTTAGGCAACCGTTCAAGTCTCGTACATCCACCAAGCATTAATGTTTGCAAGTTGTGTAGCTTACAGATGGAATTAGGAAGTTCCTTTATTCTTTCATTACCAGATAGGTTGAGATATCTCAAATGCTTCAAAGTAACGATAGAACTTGGTAACACCTCAAAAGATGAATCACTTAAATCAAGCAATCGCAAGTACTTAAATCTCAAGATGGTTGCTTCAACTAAGGACAATGGTTCTTTGATTGTGAACATAATGGTGCGCACCTTTGTTAACATGTCTAAGCATTTTGGAACTTCTTGACCCATTTCTGAAAATGACAGATGACGAACTGTTCCAGCAATGTCTTTGTTGCCCAAGTCTATTACTGAACACTCTCCTTGTGCAACTGAGATTGCAAGATCATGGATCAGATCATGCATTTTGAAGGTATAAAAGAATGGATAATGGTCAACGTCTTGAAAGAAAGATCTCAACAACAACTCATTTATATACAAGTCCCCAACACCTTCTAACTCTTGTTTTTTATTAACAGACGTTTTAAGTATTAGTCCATGTGCCATCCATGAACGAATCAAATCAAACGAATTGAATTCGTAGCCTTTTGGGAAAAGAGAACAAAAGGCAAAGCATCGCTTCAAGTAATTTGGCATTTGATCATAACTCAATCTCAATGCAGGTAAGATGTCACTCTCCTTTTGTTCTAATTTCCATATCTCGTTATATCTTACAAATTCCCACTCTCTTTCATCAACTTTTAAATAAAGCAAGCTGCCTAAAGTTTTTACTGCCAATGGAACTCCTTTACATTTTCCCACAATTTCTTTTCCAATCTCTAAGAGCTTTGGATTTTGTTCATCTTCTCCTTCCTTAAATGCACATTTGACAAACAAAGATAAACAATTATCTTGGGATAGACCTTCTAAATTATATGTAGAATCAACGCTCATCAAGGAGGCAACCATATTAGTACGTGTTGTCACTATAATTTTACTTCCTTCGGAACCATCAATTAACAAATCTCTCAATTCAATCCATTTATTACGATCTTCATTCCAGACATCATCCAAGACAAGTAGAAATTTCTTATCCTTCAAATGTTCTCTCAATTTAGTTTGCAATGTGTCCACATTCCAATTGTTATCAATTGTACAACATGCAGATTTCAGGATTTCTTTTATCAATCTTGTAACATTAAAATCTTCAGACACACAAACCCACATTCTCAGTTGAAAAGTCCCAACTACACGTTCATCGTTGTACACCCACTTGGCAAGTGTGGTTTTCCCCAAACCTCCTAATCCAACAATGGAAATTACATGGACATTTTTGCTAGCATCTGGTTGCATCAAAAGGTTTATGATATTTTTTTTGTCCTTAACCCTACCGATTACAGTTGATGGATGAACAAATGAGTGGGTCATTTCCCTCGACCGGTGCATGATATGTGCATCTTCATGTATTTTGGTGAGATTAAATTTATCCTTCTCAGCCGCAATGTCTTCTAACCTCTCTTTAATGTCATTGATTTTATGAACCAGTTCAAAAGGGAATGCACGTGTCATAGAGGAAGAAAAGAAATGGAATACCTTTGTAGAAGTGCTCCCATATGTGGCAACCGCTTGCTTCCTTAAAGCTTCGTACTCAATTTCATCAAACACATCCTCGGCATCATGAAGGACATCGTTGAGCTGCCCTAGCCAGAGGTTCAGCAGGGGGTCACTTGCTTGCTTCTTTTCGGCATCCAAGAGCACCGCTCTAATGGTTGACATGGTGCGCTCAAGCTTTCTGAGATCGCTTTTGACACCCGATGCCAAGCAGTAATCTTGGTAAGCAATGGACCCTAGCTTCTCTACGACATTTCCTATGATGCCAAACGCAAGTTCAGCCATGTTGTACGTGTAGGTTCAGTGGGCTTTGAACTTTGATCGAAGCCTTAAAGGAGAAGGGAGAGACTCAGATAGAGAGGGAGGATTTCACACGATCGAGTATTAGTTGATTCAGTCAAAGACATAGAGTGAATGAACTGGAAAAAAGAAAAAGAAAATGGGCATTGGGAAGGAATAGGATGCATGATCCAGATTCCAGAGGCATTGTGTAATAACATGTGAAAGCTAATGAACATTTCTGTGTGTAATAACTTGTGAAAGCTATTATTAATGCTGGGGGAAGAAAAGGCCACGTGAAAGAACATGACAGAGAAAAAAGATGCTGAAGCTTTGGTAGTCGTGGAGGCAATAAAATGCTATGGAATGAAGGGACAACATTAAAAGAGCCTAGATCTAACGGTTCTAAAGAAGGCTGAAGGGTTTAGAAAATTATAACCCCAGTCAAATGTGTGAGGGAATATTTCGGGCATAAATTACTGGGCTTTGGAATTTGGAATTTAAAATTTATAGTTGGTAGCAGTTGGGCTAGAAGAGAAGAAAGAGACAAAGAGGAACAAATTACAAAGGATTGGACTGGTTTAAATTTGAATTAAAAATTGGAAAATGTTGGGCTCTTCTTTTCTTTACAAGTACTTATTTAAAAGAGTTGTAGAGGCTGAGGAACGATTTGGTTTTATGGGTATCGATTTTGGGTATGATTTTTGGATTGGTATTGATTTTGGGTGCGATTTTTGTATGGGTGACAGATTTTGGGGTGTGATTTTCGGATGGGTGTTGATTTGGTTTGATGGATATCGATTTTGGGTGCGATTTTCGTATGGGTATCAATTTCGGGGTGTGATTTTTGGATTTAATGGAAGAAGAGTTTTCGATTTTATTTTATTTTTTTTTAATTTTATAAGCACATTGAACCAAACCAACAACAAAGAAACACCAAAGAAATTGGTGTGAAATACAGGAAAACAATAAATCAAAACTAAACACTTTAATACTTTAACAAACCGACAGTGGAAGGAAAGGAGGGCCTTTGCCGCTGTCAATTTTGATTGAGGAACCGGGAGATAAACAAGGAGGGTAGTTGGGAATGCTGCCAGAAGAGACTCCGGTTGCGGCCCTTCGTGCCAAATAATGGGCACAGAAGTTTGCACTTCGATCAACTTTCCTAGCGGACCAGGAAAGATGGGGTGGAATGGTGTCAATGGAATTTTGGATTATAGGGGAAATTCGTCAATCCTGAGTCATCGAGGGATTTTGCAGTGCCAAAATAACTATTTACGAATCACCTTCAAAAATCACCCGAGTAAGCTTGAGAGAGATGGCCAGAGAGATAGCAAGTTGAGCAACCAAAGCTTCACCTTCATTCGGAGTACATGGAAGACTGATGATAGATTCTGTTTGAAGAATTTTCCCTTGTGAGTTCCGACACACAACTGCCTAGGCGGAGAAGTTGGCCCGAATAACAGTGTCAAAATTGATTTTGAAATAAGAAGGATTGGGTGGTATCCATTTTTCAATAGATGGTGCAGAGGTAAGAACTTTCCAAGCCCTGTAGTGATCAAGGGCAACCTTGTTAACGGAGCAGGACAGAGTTAAAGCATCAAAGGAAGAACCTTCGGAAATGCTTTATTTCGGTGAGTCCAAAGAAGATCATAAGCAAGTTGAGCAACCAAAGCTTCACCTTCATTCGGAGTACATGGAAGACTGATGATAGATTCTGTTTGAAGAATTTTCCCTTGTGAGTTCCGACACACAACTGCCTAGGCGGAGAAGTTGGCCCGAATAGCAGTGTCAAAATTGATTTTGAAATAAGAAGGATTGGGTGGTATCCATTTTTCAATAGATGGTGCAGAGGTAAGAACTTTCCAAGCCCTGTAGTGATCAAGGGCAACCTTGTTAACGGAGCAGGACAGAGTTAAAGCGTCAAAGGAAGAACTTTCGGAAATGCTTTATTTCGGTGAGTCCAAAGAAGATCATAAGCCACGGACGCAAAAATTTGGAAATAGTGGAGATCTGTCTGAGGGATCTGCAGATATTTGTCTGGAAAAAGAATGACCTTGATCCAATCCACCATAGTGGAAAATTGAAACACTGCCAAATCCAACGGCCATGGCGAAAGCCGCCAAAGAATTCTCGCAAAACAGCATCTTAAAAACAGATGAGATAGGGAGTCCTCTCCGCTACTACACAAGGGGCATTGGGAGAGAGAATCCATTGTAGAAAAAACCGAACTGACCCGTTCCCTAGTGGGGAGGATGTTCCATGCAATTTTCCAAAGAAATAATCTCAAGCGATCATTTAGATTCAGAGTCCAAATTTTCTTCCAGAAATCCGGGTTTATACCCGGCAAGACAGGCAGATCATCTTGAGAGGATTTGAGTTGGAGAAAGGCCGATTTGGAGGAAAACTTCCCCGAGTTAGAGAAGGTCCAGAGAAACCGAGGCTGTGAAATCAAGGAGATACGAATTTTTGAAATCTCAGAAACTGAAATCTCATTAAACACCGATCGTAGAGCTTCCAAATTCCATTGAGTTGTACTAGCATGAATAAAATCCAAGATAAAACCAACTGGGAATTCTCTATTATTCGGGAATTTTGGTTGGGGAAGAAATGAAGGCATAGTAGGAATCCATGCCGTTGTCCAAAAAGGATAGTTAGAACAGGTCGAAACCTGAAGACAAGCACCAGAGGCCAGCAGTGGTTTACACTTTTGAAGTCCTTGCCAAAACCAAGAAGCTGAGGAACTACTGGGGGCCGACAAAAAATTCCCATAAGAGATATATTTTTGATGAAGTTGCTGAACCCAAACCTTAAGAGCCTCATTGATGAAAGTCCAACCAAGTTTAGTTAGAAGGGCTAAATTTGTAGATTTCATGTCCCTAATCCCCAGACCTCCTTGAGCCCTAGGCATACAGATGGATCGCCAAGATTTGAGAGTCAGATTTCTGGATTTTCCCTTAGGAAAACCCCACCATAAATTTTTAAAATGGCGATCCAAAGAATTGCAAATGGAATCAAGGAGGAGGAAAGTACTCATTGCATAAGAAGGGATAGCTGCAGCAGTAGCCTTGATGAGCACTGTTCGACCAGCTTGAGATAGGGTCTTGGCGCGCCAACCTTCAATTTTATTCAGCACTTTATCCAAAATGGCTTGGAAGGCTTGTTTTTTGGATTTCCCAATAAACAAAGGAAGACCTAGATAAGAAGCAGACATTGAGATATTTTGGAAAGGGATGATACCTTTGATGCTATTGATCGTAGAAGTCAAAAGTATTCTTGCTGAAATGGATGGAAGATTTAGCTATATTTACTTTTTGACCGGACCAAGCACAATAGGAATCTAGACAATATTTGATTGTAACAGCCTCTATAGAGGTAGGTTTCCCAAAAATGAGAATGTCCTCAGCAAATAACAAATGGGAAATGGGAGCACAGAATTTCCCGATTTTGATGCCATGGAGAAGGCCTATCGATTCTTGTTGTTGAATTAACCGAGAGAGGACTTCTGTTCCCAGGAAGATGAGCGAACCAGAGGAAGAGAGGAGGGAGAGAGAGAAAATATTTTCTATAGGATAATTGCACCAATGGTCCCTGTAGTATGCCATAATTACAAATTACTCCATATGATTTAAAAAGTTCATGGGAGGCCCTTATGATAAATTATAATTACAAATCGATTCTTGAAGCTAAATTATGTTAAAAATTTTGACAGATTATGTTAAATGACACGTCAGCGCCACATCAAACCAATAAGATGACGACACATGTCCATCTTAATAAAAAAAATATAAATTTATTAAAAAATAAATAAATAAACTTATTTTTTTAAAAAAATCAAAATTAAAATTCAAAAAAAAAAAAAAAAAAAAAAAGCAAGGGGTGGCCATCCGACCACCCCTAGTAGGTCCAAGGGTGGCCCGAAGGCCACCCCCGGCCACTGTGGAGGCCGCGACCACCCCTAGAGGTGGTTGGGGGTGGCCGGGGGTGGTCATTGGGCCACCCCTAGTAGGTCCAGGGGTGGCCCAGCCACCCCCTTCATTTTTTTTATTTTTTTTTATTTGTAATTTTTTTAAAAATAAAATAAGTTTATTTATTTATTTTTTAATAAATTTATATTTTTTTTATTAAGATGGACACGTGTCGTCATCTTATTGGTTTGATGTGGAGCTGACGTGGCATTTAACAGAATCTGTCAAAAAATTTAACGAAGTTTGACTCCAGGGATCGATTTGTAATTATAGTTTACCACAAGAATCTCCCATGAACTTTTTAAACCTTATGGAGTGATTTGTAATTATGGCATACCATAAGGACCAATGGTGCAATTATCTTATTTCCTATATTGAAAAGAAATATATTATATTGATATTGTATATTATTTTCCTTTTATAAAGTTGATTGTAATTAGGTTTGATGGTACTCAAATCAATCAAATATGATTACCATTCTTATCTATCTCAATTCTCTTATAAAAAAGAGTATTCTGTATTGTAAAACAATCAAGAAATTTTACATGGTTCGGTATATAACCTACGTTTATAGGATAAAGCCCGAAGGGCTACATTTTGCTTTTATTCCTTGATTATTTTACAATACAAAATACACATATTTATAAGAGAATTGATATATATATATATATATATATATATATATATATATATAAGAATGGTAATCAAATCTGATTACCATCAAACTTATAAGAGATTGATTTGATTACCATCAAACTTAATTACAATCAACAACAGAAAGTGATAACAACTAAAAATCACACTATTTTGCTCTGGCGATTGGCGATTTCTGAGAAGTCCTACGTTGAGTGCTCAGTTTGAGGCGAGGGAAGCCCTGCACCCTCATTTTATTTATGTTGTTCTTTGCTTTATTGCTTTAATAAAGGTTTCTTTTTCTTCAACGTCTCGGCACCGAAGGTAGAGAAGTGGTTGTTCTCTTGCCCTGTCCTATGGTGGAGTGGTTGGTTTTTATGGGTGCCATGGCGGACGATCTCTCCCATTCCCCCGCCTGGGGTTTTTATTCATGAATCTACTAGTTTTGATCTGCGGAGACAGGTGCTGTTTTTGGGTGTAGCGCCGCCGATGTCTCACTTTTTCAAGATTTCGACTCCTTTCATGGATCTATCGGCTGAGTCGAGGAGTCCCATGGTTTTACCGGTATTCTTCATGAAGGCCGTTGCAGTTCTTGAATCTGAGGCTATCTATTCTTCACGGTTATGGTGCTGGTTGATTTTATGGATGCGCCAGGTTGATTGCAGCGGAGATGGCCACTAGATCTCTGCTAGTGTGGCAGTTTGGGTTGTGAGCGGTTACTTTGGGTACCCGTTTCTTTGGTAGGCAGGGCAACGTATGGCCGAGATCGAGGGAGGGTTCGGATTTTTCTGGAATCTTCATCCTTCATATGCGGTTTGGATGGCCGATTGTCTCGCCCCTTCCAATCTTCAAGCAGCGGTTCTATTTCATCCCAACCGTCGAGCAAAAAGGGGAAGTGGTGCATATGGTTCGGCTTGTGCATTCGTAGTGATTTTTTATTTTTTGTGTCTTGTTGTTGTTGTCTTTTGCAGCTACTCTGTTTGTTTAAGACCAAAACCTGGGCTGTAAAAACTATTTTATAGCTCAGATTGCATGTCCTCTCCTTGTTCTACTATCGATTCATTCATCCGTAGAGGAATTTTTCTGTTGTCTAGGTTATTTTTAGTAGCTGTGGTTTATTATGGTCCGAGTCAGACTTGCCCGGTGTGAGGAAACTCTACTCATAATGCCTCTAATTTGGTTTATTATGGATTCTTTGTAACCCTGGACATTTGACAAATTGGTCTTTTTCTATATATTGGAAGGGATCTTTAACTCAAAAAAAAAAAAAAAAAACATTAATTACAATCAACCTTATAAAATAGAAGTAACGTACAATATCAATATAATATATTTTTTCAATATATGAAATATATTCTCTAACAAGAGAGAGAAACAATAAAAATAAATAAATAAAAACTGTACGGCAACAGTAGGGCCGTAGGGGTATGCAGACTTCTGTTAATCAAATTGCATTTGATTTGGGGGGCCTTAGCTACTTGGAATTAGGAGATTGTTTATTTCATTATTATTTACCTATAATCCATTTTACTGTCATTCCCTTATAATCAGATTAAATTACTCCATTCTATTACCAAAATTCTAACCAAAAATATATGTATTTCATTAATCCAAGTTCTTACCATTGTAATATTTCATGAAAACAAGGGGTGGGCTCAGTTGATGGGAGCATGGGACTTTGAGTGTTCCTCATGGTCTTAGGTTCGAAACTTACCGAGTGTAAACCGCCTCTTGAGACCAGTTTTCCGGACGAAGCTTGCGACTCAATTGGTTCATGTTAAGAGGGGTGCGAGACATGAATTTTGAATTTACTTAACAGAGGTAGATACACGAAGTGGTCATACCTTAAAGAATTCCCAACCATACCATAAAAAATTAAAAACAAAAATAAAAACAAACAAACAACTGAACAAGCAGTACCCTTCATATAAAAGAGTAAAGTAATGATAGATGACCCAATTTCAACGGCATTTCTAGCTAATTGACTACGAACCACCTCGGAAGTTTCCTACTCTTTTTGTTTGATTCCTTTCCTCCGATCAAATTAATCGCATGACTTGGGATCCACAAGAATTGGCCACGTTCAAATTTCAATCAGCCCACAACGTTTATCTCTTTTGATTAAGCAAAGGCAAGATTTGCCTAAAAATGAGTTGATGGAACACAAATATGAAAGGAGTTTTCTTTTAAAAAAAAAAAGTCAAAAGTAGAGAAAATTGTTTTTTAATGTGAACAAATGTGTTTTAACTTTTTATTTTTTAAAAAATAAATAAATAAATAAAAAAGAGATAGACAAAAGATTGTCAGGCGAGACGAAATATTTCCACTATCGTTTTAGATTAAGTATAGGTTATGTTTACATTGATTTGGTTAGTTGTGATGTTTTCTCATATAACACTTCGAAAAAAAAAAATGTAAATTAAAGTAATGTAAAATCAATATATTTTCAAAAGATTATGGCTTAAAAAAAAATTAAAATAGGCTCAAAATACTAAAAAACAGCTTAAATTATTTTCAAAATCATTTCAATATGCTTTAATAGAGACCCAAAGAAGGTCCAAAGACAAAATAAGCAAACAAACAAAAAAACTTATTACCTAATATGCAGATAACGAATAATAACCGTAATAACTATGCGGATACGATTAATAAAAGTATGATGTGGATACGGATATCTAAAAGTGATATCCGCATTCTTCAGATGCGGCTGCAGATCTTGCAAATAACCGCATCCGCATGTACACCCCTACTAACAGTGTACATAATGTCAATTTAGCAAGTCTTTTAAAAAAATTAAATAATGTAGCATCATGTACACCATTAAATACGTCAATTTTAAATCTTAACCATAAAATATGTATTCATTTCATTTGAAATGAATGCTCCGTTTGTTTCGGCGTAAAATGATTTCCGTATTTTTCGGTGTTTGGTAGGGGCGAAAATAATGGTCAACCAGAAAATGATTTCCGTTTGACCAAAAATACTTAATAAATTTCGAAAAATAATTTACGCTTTTTAAAAGCATAAATCATTTTCCGTAGATGATAGATGCAGTCGAGTCTCTTTTAAACAATGCAGTCGACTTTTACGTTCAAGCAGTTGACTATTGCCGGATTTCGACAAGTCAGATTCTGACTCCGGTCGGTGCCGGGATCCGACAAATTAGGTCAGAATTTGGCGACGTCCGGCAGATATCGTCGGATTCCGGGGATACGTGCCAGATTCCGGCCAAACTGGCCGGAATCTGGCCGGAGCTGCCAGATCCAGCCGTTTTGGCCAAATCTCTGGCAGGAAACTGGCCAGGACGGTTGGCATCCGGTCAACTGGCCAGATTCTGGTGACTTTTGGCCGAATTTGTATATGCCAAATATAAAAATATATATATTAATATTAATATTTTATTTTGTGAATAAAATTTAATTTTTTAAATTAATATGATTAAATTAAAATATAAAAAATATTTGTAATTTTTCGTACGCGCCAAACACCGAAAAATGATTTCGACGGAAAATATTTTTCTGAAAAATGACTTCCCTGAAACTATTTTACAACGAAAATCATTTTACACCGAAACAAACGGAGCAGAAGATGATCTTTATCCTAAAGTAAACATAGGTGTGATAACGTAAAAAGGTCTAAACATAACATCATAAATAAGTTCAAAAAATATTATTTTTCTCTTGTGCCATCAAGCACTTATTGAAAATAAGTAAACTTAAAATATGTCATTTCATGATTTATTCCCCATATAACTTGCTTTTCGGCCTCCTGATAATATCTTAGCTGCATATGAGACTTTATACTTGATGCATACCTATCTGTGGGTAAGGAAGGTTATATGGCTATTAAATTAGATATGAGCAAAGCATATGAATGGGTTGAATGGGGTTTCTTGGAAGCGGTGATGGGTAGAATGAGCTTTGATTCCAGATGGACGGAACTCATTATGTCATGTGTCCAAACAATGAATTATGTCGTGATTGTGAATGGTATCCCAACGGGATAGATTTCTCCTACTAGGGGCATCCGACAATGGGACCCTATTTTTCTATATTTATTCATTATGTGTGCGATAGCGCTCAGTTCTCTCCTTTCTCATGCGAACGATACAAGA
>JAJPGS010002093.1:0-26235 GCA_028654335.1 Alnus rubra
TTTTCCCTTGGTCGTTACAATCGCAACTAACTACATAGTTTTAAGGTTTGATTGCATTAACTTCAAAGTTTAGGGGAACATTGCCAATGAACATATAGAGTGAGAGTGGCTAATTGTTTGCTAGTGGGAGTGCCTAATCATTTGGAAAAACTTCAAAGAGACTTCCTTTGGGGTGGTATTGGAGATGAATTTAAATTTCATTTGGTTAATTGGCATACGATTTGTTCTTCAGAGGTTTCAGAGGGACTAGGAGTGAGAAATATGGTTATGTTCAATAGAGCTTTGATGGGTAAATGGTTATGGAGATATGCTTTAGATAGGGATGCTCTTTGAACAAAGGTGGTGGATTTCAAATATGGAAGTATGAGATGTGGTTGGTGCTCTAAGGAGGTTGGGGGTTCTTTTGGGGTTGGAGTTTGGAAGTGTATTAGGAGGGGATGGGATGCTTTTGCAGCTCATGTGAGATATGAGATCGGGAATGGTTCGAAAGTCCTGTTTTGGTATGATGTGTGGTGTGGGGAGATTGCTTTGAAGACTCTCTTTGCAGAGTTGTTTCTCATTGCTACTAGCAAGGATGCATGGGTGGAGGAGAATATGCAGAGATAAAATGGCACAATTCTGTGAAAAAATTTGTTTTCTTGCCCAGTTCATGATTGGGAGGTGGAGCGGTTAGTAGATTTTTTGAGATGTTGTACACTCTTAAAGTTAGAAGTGAGGGAGAGGATCAAATGTGTTGGATTCCAGCGCGAAAGAAATCATTTAAGGTAAAGTCTTACTATAAGGTCTTATCTAGTTCTATTCAGTCTTCATTTCCGTGGAAAAGTATTTGGAAAGTTAAGATCCCCCAAGAGTGGCATTCTCTGTGTGGACAGGGACTTTAGGAAAAATCTTAACGTTGGATAATTTACGAAAGAAAAACATTATTGTGATGGAGTGGTGCTATATGTGTATTTGTTTATGCATTGTATGGTTTGCTACAGAATTGTGGAGGACGATACTGCAAATGTTTGGAGTGGAGTGGGTAATACCACGGTCGGTGAAAGATATGCTGGGGAGTTGGAGGGGGGCAAAAGGGCAATCAGACATTGATACCGATTTGGTGTATGGCTCCATTGTGTTTGATGTGGTGTGTTTGGAGGGAACGAAATGCACGCTGTTTTGAAGATTGTGAGACTGATTTGATGAACTTGAAGAAGATGATGCTACAAACGTTGTTTATGTGGAGAGAGAAATTTCTGTTTATGCACGAGTGTTCTTATTTTAATTTTATAGATAGTTACTCTTTTTTTTCTTTGAATTAGGGGCTTCATGTATATGTCCTGTGTACTATGAGTTGCGCCCCTCTGCTCCTTTTTGAATATACTTTATTATAAAAAAAAAACATATAGAGTGAGAGAATCACCAACTATTAAGGATCCTACCTAGGAAATCAACTTCTACTCAAACTCTAGTGTTAAGCTAGATAAGGTTCAATTATATTAGAACTCAAACTCTATGATAGATAGATAAGAGATAAGTTAGATAAGAGTTCTAGTCCTATTGAATAGGAAGTAGATGCAGTTATGTATTGTTATTCAAACTCTCTTGTATTCTTCTAAATATATCAATGAGAACTCACATAGATGAGCACGGTTTTAATAGCCAAATTATCCTTGTTCTATCATGGGATCAGAGCCCCTCTCACCCGACTAACGTCGTGATCCATGGCCAATTCAGACTCCGATTCATCTGCCTCGGCAGCCTCCAACGCTTCACAGCCTCCCCCGCCACCTACCCAACCCACAGTTGTCTTCACCGTCCCAAATATGAATCACAACCTTAGTATTAAACTCTCCAAAGGCAATTTCAATGCCTGGAAAACTCAGATTCTCGCATATATCAAGGGCCAAGACGCCTATGGCTTTCTTGATGGCTCCTCACTACCTCCTGCACAGACTATTCCCAATTCCAACTCAACTGCCGGTGCTCTTGCCACCATAGTCAACCCTGACTTCCTTGCCTGGACTCAGCGTGATCAGATGATCCTGAGCATCCTTATTTCCACCCTGTCCGAGCCCTACGTTGTCCATGCTGTTGGATGTGTCTCGGCTGCTGCTCTCTGGAACACGTTTCTCACCATGTTTGCTTCTCAAGCTCGTGCCCGTGTCATGCAGGTTTACTTTCAACTCGCCACTGTCAAGAAGGGCTCCAACTCAATCACTGAGTACTTCCAGACTATGAAGACATTAAGTGACACCCTTGCAGCCGCCGGTCAGCCTCTCAATGATTTTGAGAGCGTGTCTTTTCTTCTCAAAGGTCTCGGGTCAGAATATGATCCCTTTGTGACGTCTGTCACAACCCGAGTCGATCCCTTGTCCATTGATGAACTCTACGGTCACCTTCTCGCTCATGAGATGCGCCTGGACCAGCAACTTCCAGCTATTGATGCTCTTCCCCCGACTGCAAACTTCACCACCCGCGGTTCACCTTCTCGGGGACGTGGATTTCGCGGACGTGGTGGTCGATAAGTTAGATAAGAGTTCTAGTCCTATTGAATAGGAAGTAGATTTCCTAGGTAGGATCCTTAATACCAACTTATCTCAATAAAAAGTTTGTACACAATCACAATGTAAAACAATTCTACACAATACAACTACTCCCGAGTAGGTTTCCACAAACTAACCGAGATGTACTCCTAACTACCATGGTACACCGACCCACTCTTCACCATATTTCAAACAACTGCTTTCATCTGGAGAAGATCCTTTCCGCTGAACCCTTGAGCACTTTGCTGTTGTACTTGGGTTGTCCCTTCCCTTTCTTTTTCTATTGATGAAGTATACTTAAATAAAAAGAGGAAAAAGCAAAAACCTTAAACCTCCTTATATCCCAATCCTTCTCTTTTAAGAAGACAACTATCTTGAGCTCTTCTCCAAAACCTGCCCAAATCAGATCTCTTTGAATTTTTTTGATCTTTGTGCCAGAGTTGGAAGAAATCATCTCACAAGTGTCAGGTCTTGAAAGCTCAACCACTAGGCAGGTTGGAATAAGATTGTTGATATATTGTTTAGAGGTAAATAATTGCTGGCGATTGTTGAAATTGATGCGTGATAGCAGAGCTAGGAGTCAGAACTTCCAAGTTCCCAGCATATTGTGTACATCAAATATCAGCTAATTGGGTAATAGCTACAACTAAATATCAACTTAACCTTTTTCTGTAGCCGCTACTGATGTATTTCTGTAATAGAACTGAAATATGTAAAAATGAGGAAACAATGAAGTGGAGAGAAACCCCCCATAAGACCAAAAACCTATGTAAAGTAGATGATGTTGAAGCCCAAAACTGCAACACGTTTTAGGTTCTATTTCCATACGGACAAGATTTGATGTACTGGGATAGAGTCTGGATTAGAAGTTCATATCCAAATCAGGAGACCTGATTTAGAAAAAGAAAAAAGAAAAAAGAATAGCTTGGCGCTAGGAGGTCAAAAGTAAATCACTCTTTGAATCCATAACCCAGAAGTCAAATGCGAATCAAACATTGATGAGATAAATATATACAACAATGCTATGTATTGATGAATATTATTTACATGTTAGCTTGTTTACCCATCCCCTCACTCGCTACATGTATAACTAAGCATGTGCCATATTCTGTGGGCAAAAAAAAGGGTAATAACCTGTAAAAAGTAGCATGCCACAAGTACAAACAAGCAAGCGCACGCGCAGAGAGAGAGAGAGAGAGAGAGAGATTTTACAGTGAATTTAGGGAGCCGAATTTTATATACATCCACAAGTTCCATCATTAGATCATACAAGCTTGAAAAGGCACTATCCAACACCATTCCAGCTATAGAGGGGTCCTCTGCTCCATAAAGAAGGCTGCATTACATTATAGGAAAAGCTGATAGTTAAACCGTGCCAGGAGTTTAAAACTTATATAAAATTCATTCTTTAGTATCTCATAACTCTTCCAGAACAAAAAAAAAAAAAAAAAATCCAAAGCATCTCATACCATTAGGCAGATAAGCATTTTCAACAAGATAGTTAGCTGATAAATATAGTTTCAAAAAAGAAAAAACAAAACACTTATCAAAAAAACAAACTACACTTCTTAGAAAATTTCCCACACCTTCCTATAGGAATATTTTGAGAAAACACAGCTTATTTTCTTAGATGTGGAAGCTGCCCTGCTACTTACAAAAATTTAGAAAGGAAATACAGAGGGCGGCCACGCTGGAGAAGAAGGGGTGGCTACTTCAATAGGATAGAGGTGGCCACCTGTTAGGGTGGTTGTGCAGCACCCCTAACTTCTTTGTTTGATAAGTAATTGGCCCCAAGGGAGGGTGAGGAGGGAAGGGTGTGCATCTAGGGTTGTAATCAAGCCGAACCGAGCTGAGTATTGAATGTTCAAGCTCGGTTCGTTTAATTTTTTTTTTAACACGAGCTGAGCTCGAGCTTATCACCGAACTAGATAATTTGTTCCAGTTTAGCTCATTTATTTTTTGAACAAACTCGAGTTTATTCACGAACTACTCAATTAATTTGGTCATTCCATATATAAAGTAAATGTCTTGATTATTTAATTTATTTAAAAAAAGAAAAAAGAAAAAAAAGAACTAATTATTAGTTATTTAATTATGGTTAAGATTTATTATTTGAGAAATTTGAGAAATTAATTCAAATCTTAAATAATCTAATCTCAATTTTATATGTTTACTTATAGTGCATATATACATTCATATACACACACATATATATATACATACATACACAAGCTCACTCATATACACACAAAGGCACTTATATATATATCAAGACTCACAATTTAATAATTCAACTTATATCTATTACATTATGAAGAACATTTATTTATTTATTTATTTATTTATTAAGTACTTAACGTGTTCTCGTTACAAAGTTAAAAATAATATTATAAAATAATAAAAAATGAAGTTATACAAGCTTATACGAGTCGAGCCGAGCTTATATGAGCCGAGCCTGAATTTTTTATTCAAGCTCTATTCATTTAATAAACGAACCGATCCCGAGCCGAGCCCGAGCATTTTCACGAGTAGCTCTACTTGCTTACAACCCTACATCCACCTAATCACGGCAAAGACTTGAACACTTGAAGAAGCAGAAAACCTTATAAATCTACAAGAAGCTAACTCATAATAAGTCGGGAAAAGACAAACACCTAGTGACTGCACCCATAGATCTTCCCCAAAGACCTATCCGCGATATTTGTTTGTTACTTCTCAAATATGACACCACAACCTTCAGGTCATCTCTCTGACACATGAAAAAAATTTATGAGATTTATAACATAGGAACTCAAGTCAACCATAGATAACAATAAAGAGGCAACATACCTCATGCCAACCAAGGCTGACATAGTCACCATCAGATAAGCCTGAACCCGAAAAATCAAGAGTAAAAACGGTTATATTTGATGGAAGAAGAATTACGGCAGCCTCATTTGCATCTGCTCTACATCCACTGCATCATAGCCCACATGAGTGAAATCAGTAATTTTTTACCTCTTAGTCTGTGAAGCACTTTTCAATCAACAAAAATCCTTCCAGATACTGAATGGACAATACAAATCAGAATTTGCCACTAAATATTTTCCAGAAAGTAGAAAAGGCTTATTATTTTAACATTCAACAATCCATATTTAAAACCACAGTTCACATAATGATTCTATACCTGTTTCCGTGGCAGTATATAACACAAGGAAGAGGGGTATCTTCAGGGAGTCGTGAAGGTAGATAATGACTACACAGCAATGTATGGCCCCTCGCATTTCTAAGCTGCAAATATTGAGAAAAAGTCAATCTAGCAGGGTCAGAACCCATCATCAAAAATGACATTGCTGCAAACTAGTGAAGGAAATTATAAACTGCAACTTTCCGGTAACTGGTGTCCATACTTGCCTCCAAGTCTTCTCGTTTGTATGTTCTTCCAGCAAGAGTGAAGTCCCTTTCCCAAAGATACTGATCTGGGTTGTACTCTGCCCTGTATATCCAAGCATTTTAGATACAGAGAGAATTAATGTCTATAGAAAGATCACTAATTTGAGCAGGAATTGAAATATTCAGCATAACATGACATCATAAGTTAAACAGTTGGCTATATTCACTAAAAAGTAAAAATAAAAAACAGTTGGCTATGCTTATAAAAAGAAATTTGTTCCATTATGGTTTTTCATAAGTAAAAAAACATTACTTTAGACTACAAATAGCATGGTCACCCCAAACAAAGACAAGTTATACATGGGTAGAGTCTAAAGCCTGCAGACATCTATGAGAACCTCAGTAAAGCCAAAGAAAAGCTGCATCTTCAAGTAGGTCTACAATTTTTCAGGGGCCCTTAATTTCCTTTTGTTTGTCCATGAGAAAAACTGTTAGGGAAAACAAACTCTAAAAATAATAAATAACATTTCATGTACCCCGATTGTAGTAACTATCCCAAATAGTTCCTTATACAATGTGACATAGGATATATTAGGGAAATCCGGTCTGTGTGCTTGTGGTGGGCTTTAGAAAAATAAAAGTTGTGATCTTGGGGTTTGTTTGAGAGGGAAAGAATTTAGGTTTGGATTTGAATTACGATTTGACAAATGTTTGAATTTTGGTGGCTGAAACAGAGGATGACAGGTTGTAGAAATTCTGGGCAGCAGCAACATTAGGTATTTTATGGTTGGTTTGATGGGTTATTTGGTGGCTAACACGTAGGAAACATATATGGGGCTCTAGGATGTTGATAAGTAATGACAAGCGCTTGATTTGGGTTAGCAAAAAAGGAAGAAAAGAGAGAATTTTGACGCCGTTCAAGGGCTGTGTGAAGAGTGACGTGAACAGAATAGTGCCCCTTAGAAACTTTAGAAACTCTTTGTATACGAGTTTCTAAAACATTTTGCTTCATAGAAATGACAAGAGTTTGAAACTCAAGGCATTTGATAACACTAATCAATGAGGAGCTCACTCAACCCATAGGGTTGCAGCCACGGACATTTTATCCTTAACTTCAAAAAAAAAAAGTTCGTTTACTTAACTAACTCTTTATTATTGATGAAGCAATTTGTTTACTTTATTAACTATTTGTTACTGATGAAGCAAATCCTTTTACAATCATTCATCCCTTATAATTTTAAGTACGAAGTCTTTTTTCTAGAAAACAATCAATTAATACAAAATAGACAGAATGTTAGTTACAAAATGGTTAGAAAAGGTAATTTGATAAAAACGGAATAGAGGATAATGTAAGGTTACTTGACATTTTGAGTGAGTTATGAAGAAGTAGAGTTTATCTAAACTTTCTGTGAAAAGGAGAAAGAATGGGAAGCCTCTAGCACGCACGAGTTTGTGTTAAAAGGGGAGAATGGAAGAGCTCTTAGCATGCACTAGTTGGGCGCTGAGGGGGTATTAAATCAAACTAAAAGATAGTATCAATGGTTAAATAAGAGCAGCATTGCAGAATAAGCGCCCCCCCACCCCAAAAAAAAGTGCAAATTAAGTGTAAAAGAATAATTTTAAGGACCAGGATTAACAGAAAAGACCACCTGAAAAGTGAAACACTAGGAAAGCAGATATAAATTACCTGGGAGGACGAATGACAAAGTTGATAAATTGATCAATCATCTTGCTCCTAAACGTCCCTCATGAGAATACAACTTGGTTTATTGGGCTGTGCAATTTCGATTGCTTGGGGCAGGCATGCTTGGTTCACGGTTGGGTTACTTGAGCTAAAATCTGCTCTTTGTCATGGCAAAAATAGGAGAGAAAAAACTATTCAACGCATTGTTAGATCCAATGCTGGACGCGCAGCTGGAAACTCAAGAAAATTCAAATTTTGTTAAAGAAGAAGACTGCGGAAAGAAAAAGAAGAAAATCAAAAGCCAAGTCAAGGGAGCCCCCTCCTTCACCATTTTCAGATCTCAAACCCAAAACCCAGCTATATTTATGTAACCTAGGAGCCAAAATTTCAGTGCATTGTCTCTTTAAGAATTCTCGTACCCAGAAAAGGAAGAAGCTAAAAAGGAAAAGGAGAATTACCGGGAACAAATGAGGAAAAAAAAAGGACTTAATTCCCCGCCCGAGGCCGTGACCGAAAAAGCAACTTTCTTTGGTCTGCGAAGAGCCAAAAGCTGTCGACAAAATAAACTGTAATAACAATAATAAATAAGGGGAAGAAAAAAAAAAAAAAAAAAGAGACACGTCTTTCTTCCTTTTTCTCTACTGGGTACGGGTCAGGAAATTGGAAACGGAAGAAGGACGCGTATGGGCGATGCGACAGAGAGTACACAGCTAATAAGACGGCCTTCCCTCGCCTTCCACCTTTTCTTTTCTTTTTGCTTTTTTTTTTTTTTTTTTTGAACCTTCACCCACACCACAACAAAATCCCAAGAGAGAAAGACAAGCAAATGAGAAAGCCAATTGTTCGTCAAGTAGGATAGAGTATTGTTTTATAGTGCGTTGGAAATTTTCTTTTTAGACTATTTCTTCTTTCTTTTTTAATCACCTAAAAAAGTACCTTCATTAATCAAGTATAAAACTTAGATTATTTTTTAGATTCCTGATTGTAAGTTGATGGATTGTGTAATAGCATTGCTCATGAGCTCATCCTATAATTACAGGCCTTGCAAAACTTCTATCTACAAACGATATCGTTGCTCATCCAGTGATCAAGAAAGAATTTTGTGTCTCAATTTGACAGACTCCTTTGGGAATTACCAAGATTATACTTTGCTCTCGACCATCCACATTCTGTAATTTTTGAAACTCTCAGCTAAGTTTGACCAAATGTTATATTGTTTGAAAAATCATTTGAAAACTATACTAAAATCTTGTTTTAACTAGGGATTGCAGCAGATAGAAAGGGAGTGCGAGCTGCTTCCTAGTGAAACACAAGAAGATAGCTTGGAATATTCTCCTTCCCGGGTTAATATTAGGCGTTTTGTAGTTTTTATTGTTGATGGAGCTTAGCAGTGTCCGTTTTCTAAAGGCCCTTAGAAACTTCAAGTCATATTTTTCTTGAATGTGATTTAGTTGTTTTCCTTTGAAATTTCTCTTTTCTTTTTCTTTTTTTTTACATGTCCACATAAGAGGGGAGGGGGGATTCGAACTAATAACATTCGCTTCATAAAGCGTAGTCTCCAGCCGATTGGCCTAACTAGGGGTATAAACGAGTCAATCCTGAGCGAGTATTGCCTGTCCGGGATCAGCTCGTTTAAGTAACAGCTCGAGCTCGAGCTCGACACGAGCTGAAAAATCCTGTGCGAGACCGGCTCTCGTAGGAAAATATGTTGTCCGAGCTCGAGCTCGAGCTCGAGTACTCGGCTCGAGCTCGGCCCATTTCACAATTCAAAATTATTGACTTTAGCATTAAAAAAAAAAAAAAAACTATATTAAATCACGAAATTTCAAATAATGTGCAAATTGCACGTATTAGGATTTTGCATTAAGCAATTGCTAATGAATCTAAAATCTGAATACAATTACAACTAAATAAATAAAATAAAATTATTGTAAGAAATTGTTAATGTTTTAACTTAATATAAGTTAGTTTTTATATTGACTAACTTATATTGGCTATTAATTCGTTATATATATATAATGATAATACTTTGTTTTTTTTTTTAAAGTCAATTGATAATACTAATTAGATCATATCTAATGGTTATATAGCACAATGTTAAATCATATGATATAAATTAAATAATAGTTCATAACTTGTGAATTGTGATTATAATTAATATATAAGTAATTCCAATCCTAATAACTTAATTTGGGATTGTATGATCACATTATTATTATATATGAATAACATGATTAAATTTCATAAGTGTCATTATATCATATGAATAATGTGAATTCATACTTACCGTAATTTACGTATGTAATCTATATACATAGTCATTGCATCTAAATATTACTGATAATTATTAAATACTTAAAAACATAAAGCATACTTATTAAGTGTATGAGTGTATCTAACTAAGTATCTAATACTAAACAATTATATTAGTATGAATTTGTATACTATATCATATATAACACCATGTAGCTATAATTACGTATGTTACTAATATGTATATATATTTATGATTATGATTATGAATCATATCATATCACTTGATTTATGAGATTATCTATGAATCTATAATAAGTAATTAGTATGATCATTATAAATTTATGAGTCATAAATCATAATTATCAATTTATCATAATTCATAACTACCTACTAATAATACTAATATTAAATGATCACATGATCTAATTATTATCATATGATAGTATATTTAACATATTAACATGATCTAACAATCCGTATGTAATGATTATTAAATATTTAATGATAATACTCATAACATATAATAAAGTGATTGCATATTTTATATTTACATGTCATATGGTAGTATGGTACAATGTTATATTATTATATGATCATATAGTCCTATAAATTATAATCATATATATTACATGAATAATTTGATTAAGTATCTGGATTGTCATTATATCATATGACTAACAATTAATTATTGATATTATTCACTTCTACTATTTTATATACATATGACAATTAATATATATTGACTAATAACTATTGTTATTTGTTACTTAATTTATGCTTACATAATACACATAGTATATTATTCATTAATATATATATACGAGTCGAGCCTTAATAAACGAGTCGATCCTTATACGAGCGGGTTCACGAGCTTTAGTCGAGTCGAGCTGAGTTTATACGAGTTTGCATCGTTTAATAATTGAATTTGATTTTTGTGTTAACGAGTAGCTCATTTAATAATCGGTTCGAGCACGAATCGAGTTTATTCGAGCCGATCTCGAGTAAGCTCAGCTCGTTTACACCCTTAGGCCTAACTGTTATGTTGGTTTTTCTAACCCGCCCATTTTTGATTGGATGTTGGCTATTCTTTTTCCTCGTGAAAAATTGGCCATTCATTTTCATGATATCAGAAGATTCCAGTTATTTGCTTCCATTACTATGGATCTTATTGGTTTTCCATAAATAGGTTGATTCATAATACTGTGATTCCTTCTCCTTCTAAGTTCTGTATCAAATTTTGGTCATCTTGGACGAATTTTGATGTTACTATTAGGGGCTCTTTTTTCTGTTGCAGCTGTCACAATTTCAAATTCTTCTGGCTCTATTATTTTGGCAGCAACCCAACACCTTTATTCCTCTGATGTTCTTCTAGGTGAAGTAATTGTAGCTCTACTTGCTACCCGGTTAGCAGATTCCTTGGGTCATGTTGATTTTACTCTAGGAGGAGGCTCTCTATTGGTGATCTTAGCTATTAATAGTCATTCTTCTTTTCCTTCTTGGTGTTTTTGTAATATTATTTCAAACACTAGTGTTCTTCTTTCTTCCTTTATAAACTAGAAGACTTTGAAGGTATCCCATAGTGTCAATTTTAGAGTACATACTTTAGGTAAGTGGACTGCTACCAATTATGTTTTTGGTAACATTCCCAAGGGTTCCCCTATTCTTTCTTCCATTCGGATTTAGAGTGGTAAGGACCCTCCCTTGTAAACTCCTTCCTCATTTATCTAGAAAAAAATAAAATAAAAAATAAAAACTCAAGAAGATAGCTAGCCTCAAATAATCTGTGCATTATGCATATGTATATATGGATGTATATATACATGTGTATGTTTGAGTGTCACTTAATATTAGCCAAATTACTTTAATAATGCATAAAAAAAATTGAATTAAAGTGGAATAAATATGACACAGAAGATCAGTCTTCCCAACAGTTAGTATTTTTCAACTTGAATTACATACACCAACTCATCCTAGTTTATAGTGCATACAAATATACATGAAACTTGGAGCCCCAATTATTAAAGAGAGAGAGAGTGGGAAATTATATTTAATCTTCAAATCGACACAATTTTTGTAAAACTATCTTAGAATTATCGTGTGATACTTAATCCCGATTATCATTTCGATGTAATTTGTACATCCATTAGATTCTGAAATTAAATTGACAAAAAGTTGTATATGTTATAATATAATTTAAATAATTATAAGTTTACAATTTTTTATCAGCTAAACTTTTAAGTTAAGTGATAATTTAACATGTTATCAGAATAAGAGTCTGGAGTTTAAATATTATTTCTGTCATTTATCCTTAATTTCAATTAAAAATTACACAGGTTGAATTTGACCTCATTTGTGAATAAAAAAGTGTTAGAATATAATTTTAATGATTAAGTTCACTATTTTCTATTAAACTTAAAATTTAAATTTTTAAGTTGAGTGGTAATTTAACAAGCAAAATTTAAACTTAAAAAAAACCTAAATTACTCTTTTATTACCTTTTCCTGTTTTCCGTTTTCTTTTCACCACAGAAAAAAAAAACAAAAAAAAAACAAAACAAAAATACACTGCATTTCAAAAAAGAAGTTGCGCATGACAACTTCTTATCCATTTAATGTTAAAATCAAACAGAAGTTATAAATCGTACGAGAATAATAGTTTAAGGGAACCATTGTTGAATATTGATTTTTAGTTATATATACATAGAAGTACGTCAACAAAGAAAAATATAGGGCTGGACAACTTAATAAAAAGCCCTAAATTAATCTTATCAGTGCAGATAAACAAAAAATAAAAAAGAATGCATCAAATAAATGGCGCAATCCTATACACTTTTGGCACGAAGCAGTTTGGCAAGGCACATAATTAATGGCACACCTGAGAGGTACAAGAAGGACACAAACCTCGAAAGGTCCTATGTGTAAATTGCATGGAGAACTCTGAACGAGCTAATTCAAATGTGGTTGCTCTGGCAGGTGTATATAAATATGTTAAGCTTGTCAAGGTCTTCTTGATGGTGTGCCCGTAGCCCGGTTACCAAGGTTACAAAGAAAATGACACATTCGCTCCAATTAAGCATTGTCAGGAATCACCACATTAAAGAGGTACATAAGTAACATAACATCTCAGCGAAGGACGTTTTTCTTTATGGCGCGGGCCTAACGTCCATTTTCTTTTTGGTAAGGGCTTAACACATTATACACAACAGATATAATACATTGCCACCTCAAAACACAACTT
Source organism: Alnus rubra (assembly GCA_028654335.1). Classification (NCBI taxonomy): domain Eukaryota; kingdom Viridiplantae; phylum Streptophyta; class Magnoliopsida; order Fagales; family Betulaceae; genus Alnus; species Alnus rubra. Next base: position 13,075 of record JAJPGS010002093.1, read on the forward strand.
CTGACCACCTTTGCCCACGTGGTAATTTTTACATTTTTTTATTTATTTATTTTTTCAAGAAAAAACCCTAATGCTAGCTAGAGAACCACATTGCCGCATGGGCAAGGTGGTTAAGAATTGTGTCTTGAAGTGGCAAAAGATCATATATCTATAAACAGAGACTTCATTCAAACTATCATCTCAACCATTAGCTCGTTCATGGGTACATGCTGAAGTAACGGAGATCCAACCAGGTCATCATCTCTTCCATAGCAAAGGCAACAATGGAATTAAATAATTTGACAATAATTTTACTTGGTTCTTCAAGTAGCAACCCTCTAATTCTTTACAAAGATAGGCTGCAGAAAGTCATCCCTGCATAATAATCATAATAATAATAATAATAATAATAATAAAAACCCAACTCTTCGATGCTGGCCTTGCAAAGTCTTGAGTCTTGACAAAGATCTCCAATTCATTACACCAAATTACAGCATGCAGAATTGGATGCATCTTTAATGACTGAGCATTAGTTTCCACCGATCCCAACTTTGCAGAAGGCTTCTCAGAATGAGATTATCATAATGTTCCCTGTAGCTTTTTTTAACGACCAACTTTTACTCCAAAAGGGTGAAAAGGGATTAGATGGTTAAACCAACAAAAGCTAGTAAAAGAAATCTTCATTAGGGCCATCCCGCTGGGAGGGGAGGGGGAGGGGAGGGCAAGGGGGATGGATATTGGGTTGTTAATTCACAGGTATTTGGAACTTTCACAAATTCTATATGCTATTACTTGGTTTCACTATGCCCTGAAGCTTCCACCCACCAAGTCCTGCCAACGCAAATGCCTGTGTATGACAAACAAACTATACAACTTAAGAGGATTTTTAACACCCACTGCACATGGGTAACACCCATTGTTACTGGAATAGTTAACTCATTGAACTACCAGTCATACAAATTCATTTGACATAAAATGACAAAAAAACAACTATCTTAAAAATATATTCATCCAAGAAAAGAAGCCGAACCTCTTCCCAAGATTTCCCAGTAGCTTCAAGCAAGGCAGCATTGCATGTTTTCAATTCTACAGAGGCACCTGTTAACATTGAAGCCGCCTCCTCCCATCCTCTATTATGTCCCATACACCTGTATAATTACTAAATAATCAAACATCAAACTTAAGTTGTTAATAGCCATTAAGTAGCATGAGATATTTGAGATTTGGTGTTCGGAAGCTTGATAGCATTGATTTTTTTTTTTTTTTTTTTTTTTTTTCAGATAAGCTTGATAGCATTTTGACCTACTTCTTCACAGCTTAAGCTTTTGATGCATGTGGTTCCTAACAAGGTCAATAAGAATAAACATAAAAAGCCAAAGACCATATTTCTGAACATGTTAGAATCTTCAATTCATTTCCTTGGTCTCCAACCCAAAAAAGAAAAGAAAAAAATCATAGATTATAAAAAATTATTAGAAAAAAAATACACATACCGCCCTCAAACTACTACTCCATTATCAATTTCTCCCAAAACTACCAACTGTGTCAATGTCCCATTGGCCAACAAATAGACAAAATACCCTAAAAAAATTTCAATAAGACAAAAATATTATTATAAATTCGATTTTATTTTTATTTTATTTTTTTTTTTAAAAAAAGGTAAAACATGAGCCACCCCCTTTGGCCAAATAAGGGTGGCCGAATAACCTCATGGCCATTGGGGTAGTTCGGCCACGCCCTCATTTTTTTTTTTTTTTTTTTCAATAATGAGGGAGTGGCCAAACCACCTGCATTTGACCAAGGCCCTTTATTTTTTGTTTTTTATTTTTTTAAATAATTTTCATATATATATGAATGGTATTCTTTTCATCGGAGGGACATTGACTTTTTTTGTAGTTTAGGGGAGACATTAACACAATTGGCAACTTGGAAAGACATTGACAATGGGATTGTAGCTTGAGAAGGGTATGTGTACTTTTTTCAAAATTAATAATTCTGGTACACTTTCTTTTTTACAACGTGCATTTGAGATAGTAAAGAGGATGATTGTAATTTCAAAGATTAGTGTTAATGAAAAAGAAGAAGAAGAAGAAGAAGTACAAAATATATAGGCCTTAGGCTGATTTGAGAGCAAACCTAACGAAGGTAATGAATTAAAAAAGGAAAAAAGAAAAAGCCATGATTTCGTCCAGAAAAAAAATAAAGTGATCATGATTCTATGGTTTGTTGAGAGAATGAAAGTTCTTAAAAAAAATGATGACAGTGGCCATGATTATATGGTTTGTGAGTAAATGTTCAAGTTTCAATTTACTATAGACAATATTCAGCATAAATAATTCTATGAGATTTAAATGAATTGATTTTTTTTTTTTTTTGGCATGTTAATACTTAATAGGCAATTACGATATCTAATAAAGTCTTCCAATCTCTGACCATGAGGTCTTGTTTGTGCACATGCCATGTAATTGGTTTAACATCATTACAATACTTAGTAACAATCAGCTAAAGTTTGTTAAGATCTTATGATATTCTCCAATCAAAGTGGATGGTTTGTCTGCCAAAGAAGTCAAAGACAAAGAGACATCAACTTTGCAAAGCTCAGTATGTTCCACTTTGCCTATTAGATTTAAATGATTGAAGAATATTGTTTGTGTTTTTCTTTTGTATACTTCTGTGTACTTAGGGCACCTTATACTATTAATAAGACTTGATTTACTTATAAAAAAAGAAAAGAAAAGAATATTGTTTGTTTAATAGGCAATTACAAGTAATATAATAAAAGTCTTCAATCTTCGTTTCCAATGAAGCCAAGGAAACAAAATCTTTAAAAAAAAAAAAACACTGACATGACAATGCACACATATTATTATTATTTTTTTTATAAAAAAAATCTTTGGGTTCTTTAATTTTTTTGGAGGGGGGTTGGTCCCCCCTCATCTTGCCCCCGTGTTCCGTCTCAGACTATGAGGGTCTTGTCTGTGCACATGCCATGTCATTGGGTTGAGCATCATTACACAACTTAGCAACAAATCAGCTCAAATTTTGTTAAGATCTTATGATATTCTCCTGCCAAAGTGGATGGTTTGTCTGCCAAAGTCAAAAGACAAAGAGACAGAGACATCAACTTTGCACAGCTCAGTCTGTTCCATCAAATTTTGCTTATGGAATCCTTATATAATTCTCTATCTAATAGGTGGAAGCGCAGATTAGCAATTGAGCTAAATTATCTATGATAGAGAGGTCTTGGAGCTCAGTATAAATAGAGCTCCATATATCTTTTCCATATACAACTTGAATAGACTCACTAGGTCGGTATGATTGCTACAGTAATCATAGTGAAATGATTCTAAACATGGTACAGAATAAAGGAATTACGTCATTCCCTGGGCTGTCCAATATTTCTAAATATAAATAACGAAGAAGCTAATAGAGTCAGCAGACTCACATTACCGTAGTATCTCATCCTTTGAATGTCTACAGATAACATGCTGAAGATGGTCAGCAGTCTGCCCATCCATTGCTGCGATGGAATAAAAGCTTGAAATAAAACGCACCTCAGCTTCCAGAAAGCCTCGGACTTGTTCCTGCATTATCTTAAGTGTTTCCCTTGTTCGCACCGCATCACTGCAACAATTCACTGAGTAAGAATTTCGAAACTAGAAAAATCGAACTCCAAAGAGCCATTTTTATATCAATGCCAGAGAAGCACTTCAGGGAATGAGGAAATCCTAACCTAGACAGAATGAGTTCAGGATCCAACCCAACTGTTGGAGCTTTTGAGAAACTATGACAGCATCATCTTGTCCAGCTTTACTCAGAGGGCGTCATGATCTATGAAGAGCAGAGAAAATCTTGGAAAGAGCAGTACAGTTGATTCTAGTCTTGAAATATCAAAACAACTACCAACTTATAAATTGTGGTATTTTTTCTTCGAAGCTTATAAAGTGTGGTAAATTATAAATGAAAAATGCCAAAAAGAAAATTTGGAAGATACCAAAACGATTCTTATCCAGGGTCTTGAAAGGGGAAAAAAAATACAATGTAAATCTGTGTCTGAACTTGACCTGGCCATAACACAAGCGTTAAATTACCGGTTGTTCTAAAAGCTTTTAAATTTATACAAAATAGGGAATTAATCATTTAATTAATATTTCTATCACGTGGCTCAAACTCTCATTCTTCAACAAATAAAGTCAAACACATGAAATATTCAATTAAATGGGATAAACTGACTAACTGAGTTTAAACTCAAAACCTCTTCTCTATACCATCTTAAATCAAACACTATACTCAAAAAAAAAAAAATAAATAAATAAAATTGAGATAAGTGGTGATTTAATCCTCCAACAATACAACATGTAGGTAAATGGATTGATTCCCATATATTGTAAGATTGTGACTGAACTTGACCTCGTTATAAAACAAGTGTTGAATTACCAGTTGTTGTAAAATACCTTAAATTTATAAAAAAATGATAAATTCAGCCATTTAATTAATGTTTTAGATACTTTTTATCATGTGACTCGAAAAGGTTGTTTCATAAGTGAAGCCAAACCCGTGAAATATTTAACTCAAAACCTTTTTTCTATACCATATTAAATCAAAGATTTTTCACAAAATTTTTGGGATAAGTGGAAATTTAATTGTGTAAAAGCATATAGGAAAGTCCACCAACGATACAGCATGCAAGGAAATGGTTCAGGATCCAAGGCCGGCATGCTTTGCAAGTAACTTGTTACCACTTAAGAATGCTATTATTATGAACAATAATAGAGGCATGCACCTACCTCGCAGTGAAGGGTATTCCCAGGAACTCTCTGCGTGTCGAAGCAGAATGAGACGACGAGGAATCGAGTCCGACTCTGAAGGAGCTTGGCCTTCCACTGTCTCGATATTAGAGATGATCGAGTTGGCAAACGGAAACGGCTAGGGCTTCTTCTTCTTCCACCACGGATTGAATTTGAGATCTTCGGCCGCCAAATGGGATTAGCTGAAAATTGAGTTCTGGAAGTGGGTTCTATCGTCATTTTACACACAGTTGCCGCATTCATACTGGTGCAAGTGATGCAATAGTTATCCTGCCTTTCCTTCTTGGGAGCTCACAGCTCTATAATAAAGACTGTTACTGATTAAAAAGCCACCCAACTTCACTCTCTGCGATTGGGCTTTGTCGTTGCGCTTGCCAGTGCGGGCCGTGCGTTTGTCGTTTGGGCCAACGCTTGGCATGTCTTTGGGCAGCGCTTTTTTGGACTTCTTTTTTCACTCGCGCCCATGAATCCATGATCTTAATTCTTAACAATATCACATGCCATCTATATATAAATAATAATTTTTATTTTTATTTTTTTTAAAAAAAAAAACAATATCACATGCCAGTCACGTGAATGGATTCGGACAAGAGTTGTCGATATGCTCACAAATTCACCATCCACTCATGTCGCTAAACAAGATAAAACATAAAAAGTTTTCTTCTAAACTCAACCTCAAGACGTTATTTTTCCTATCAGTGATTGATCTTTGGATTTCCTATCAGTGATTGATCTTTGGGTATGCTATTGCAGTTATTTTTTTGCTGGGTTATAAATTGAGTTATTGAACCTTTCAAAGTTTATGGCTCCTCTTACACTTGCACCATTCGTAGTGTGCCTTACCAAATCACCTTAATTGGCGACTACTTTTCTTGATCTTTGTATCAAGAATATACAAGGCTCTGTCATTTATTTAATGCATTTCCTTTCAATTTCTATTTACCATCACTGATGAGGTTAATTCGTGGTTTTTGTTGAGTTGCTTAGCCCTATGTTTTTATGTATTGTAATTTTTTTTGTTGAAGTACTTGCATAAAAAATAAAAATAAAACCCCTCAAAGGGAAACTACAAAGTTTTTTTCAGCTTTACTGCTGATTTTGGCTGTAGTTGTTTTTGGTTGTTAATGAAATGATGCTAATTATAATAATTGCTGATTAATTGATAAAAAAAATAGTGCAGAATTGGAAGACACTTGTTTACAATTCAAATGGAATGCAAATGAATCTTGCCACTTGCGAATGCTAGCATAACAAATTTTTTGAGAAATATTACAGGTACTTAAAACTTTTACAAAAAGAAGCTTATAAACTGACGTTGAATTTGACGTGAAAAACAAGTTAAATGAAAGTTTTAGGTTCGTGTCATCCGAATAGGCCCCACCTTTTTTCTCCTCTCTCTCAATGTTTCCACTACTACTCTTCTTCCTCCTCCTCCGGCGACTCAGTCTCTCAACCAAGACGGCCTCTTTTTCTTCTTTTTTTTCCAGCAAGTCAAATGCAGTCTCTCTGATCCAATAGGCTCTCTTGCCTCCTGAAATGACCGCGACACCTCCGTCGAGCTCTCAAACTTTTAACTCGTCGGGACATCCCAACCATCTTTTGCCGCCTTCCCTCTCTCTCCTATCTCTCTCTCTTCAACAACCACATCAACTCCACCCTCCCCCCGATCTCTCCACGTGTAAAGACCTCCAACACCTCAATCTGTCACAAAAACCCCCCTCGTGGCCCGCATCCCAAAGACCCTCTCTCAAATCCTGAATCTCCGGCTTTGGACCTCTATGGGAACAACTTACCCGGCCAAGTTCTTTGCCTTCTGGTAGAGCATTTCATTAGGCAATAGAAATTTACGTCTCACTTTTTTTTTTTTTTTTTTTTTTTTTTTTAAGTGTACGTTCACTCTTTCAAAATACTTTGATTTTCTTGCATTTACAACCTCGTGCATCACACTACTGCAACACTGGCTGTGTTTGTTCAAGAAATTTAATTAAGAAATATCAAAACGGTTGAACTTTGCTTATCATGAAACCCTAGCACTGATTCTCTCAAGAGAATGCTGCTTTTCTTAGAAGGTTGAACAAATGAACATGTTATTGAACAAATGAACCAGTAATTTTCCAATGAAAGGAGACGGATTTCAAATGGGAGAGAGGACAAATTTCTGTGAGAGTGAGAGAAATAGGAAGATAATAACGATGCAGCTTTTTCAAAATAATTTGTCAAGAAACACGGACGTGAACAGTAAATATCACTGTTCACGTCAGTCTACCATTACCCAACACGCCTATTTTAAGTTTATTAATTTTTTAATGTAATATCAGATATCAAGTAGGTTAGTAAGGTTTTTTTCGTAAAAATTTAAACCCCTCCTTGAGTTTATTAATTTTTTAATGTCACGTCAGATTCTACATCAGTTAGTAAGATTTTTTTTATAAAAATTTTATATACCTGTAGCATTTTTCAAAATTTTTAAGGCAAATTAAATTGTGATCAAACTCCACCAAAATGAATTGTGGATTTCATCGATAAGCATAACATTTCCACTTAAGAGTTTAAGAAATGAGAAATGATTTTTTTACACACCCATTCTTCACCTTCCCACACCTTATGTTTTTGGATTTTTTTTTTTAAGATAAAAAAAAAAGAATCAAAAAAAGTGTATGGTGAGTATAAAAGAATAACAAGATTTACATAATTTTTACACAACACACTCACTTGGGATGTGACCCATGTGGTAAGTTCCACCTTATGTGATAATGTTGTGTAAAAATTTGTTATATAAATATCATTTTTCATGAAAGATCGAAAGAATCATTCCTCGAAAGAAATCAACGGAAGGGCCCGTACTTCTTGCTGACAGCCGCTTATACAGTAGATGACATAGGTGTCATCAAAGCCCAGTCAGGGTGTCAATTTTGTGATTGGCATCAAACAGTTATTAATTGGGACTACAGTAAATGATATATAACTAAACAAGCAATTTCCTCACGATTAGTTGGATTTACATTGCCATCCTAACAATATGTACGTATGATACAACACACACAAGACTGAAACCTCGTATAAAACTACTCAAGAAATTTCAGTAATTGGCTACCCAGGTCTGACTTTTGGGCAATGTATTTATTTATTATTATTATTTTTTTATGATGAGGAACCTTTAAGATAGGGCCACTTCGTGTACTCACTCTTGTCAGATAAACTTTAGATCCATGTAAAGTGCCTTCTCTATACGGATTGGGTAATACTCCGATTTCGCCGACGGGCTAGCCCCAAAAAATTGTTTGCACTCAAGAAGATTCGAATATTAGATCTCATGGGACTACCACAAAGACCAATACCCGTATCACTTGAGCCAAGCCCTTTTGGGTTTCTTCTGGGCAATGTATTACTGGAAGTTGGACAATCAGTAGATAGTAATTATATCTAAGAAGACTAAAGAAGTTAGACAACAGGAACTTCCATGCAATAGATGGCTCAGATTTCTAGACTTCTGACCTCTCTCCAAACCAAAACCTGATGACAGCCTCCCTTCACCCCCAACAACTTTCATACAACAAGAGGTACCACGCAACTTTTAAAACTGCGACCCCTAAGGAGAGGGACATAGTGGATGAATACAATTATCACAAGCACACACTCGTCCGAGTGCTTATTGAGTATTTTTTGTCATTTCAGGCTAACTCCGAGAGTTACGGAGATATGGAAGGAATTCTATATCAACATAATTTAGCTTGACATTAAATAGCTTCTCACTACAACATGGTTCAAAGTTGGTACATGAAAGATACCCTATATGTAGGGTGAAGGTGGGTAAACGCACCTGGAGTAATCAGCTGAAGTTATCAGAATAAGCAACAAACGACTGCATGACTGCATCAGCGACGAAAAGCATTGCCTTCACGAGCTTCAGACCTGCCCTGCAAATAATGTGTTCGGCGACGGACACTCTCCTCAATTGTTGAGCTTCCCCCTTTTTCGGCACCATAGACACTTCTCTGAGCAGCATCCAAGAAATTCCTACCACCGGATATGCCAGCCCGGGTAGCTTCTTGCACATCATCCTCCTCAGCCTTCCTCAGACGTTTCCATCTTTGCTCTTCATGCAATTCAGCATCCACTTGCATCTCCTGCAGCCTGGCAGCCTGCTCTTCTTCTGAAAGTTTAGGAGCAACATTCCGGCGCTTATAGTGTGACTCACGCCCATCATAACAGCTTTCTTCATGAAACCTTCTGCTTTCCCTTTCTTTTTCTGCAACATCAAGATTTGTCTGACATTTAGAAGATAATTTTTCCCACTCTGGCTTGTCATGATTCCTTCTGATAGCATCTTGACAGTCACTTTTTGAAGTATTTGGGCCTGACACGCCACTGGGTGACAGCTCTTTGTATTTCGAGCCCTTGTAGTGGTTCTTCTTACTTGTATCTCTTCTACCAGATTCATCTTCTGATCTTGAATGCACATCATAGTTTGAGCTCTTGTGTCTGCTAGTTTTCCTTTTTCCCCCTTCAGCAGTCATATTTTCTGAATCCGATTGTTGTCTGGATGATGAATGCTTTTGATACTTTAAGCTGCTATGATGGTGCTTCTTCCCGGTTTCCTTTTTATCATGAGTCTTCTTTTTGTGTTTTTTTCTTCAACCTAAAAAATATAATAAATAGATGAATAAATAATCAAACACAAAAGCATGACAGGCAACAGCTTTGGACTATTGCAGCTCATAATTTTCCAATGGAAATTTTCGATCATGATTTTAGTTGCATTTTTTTTTCTACGGAAGAATAAATAATCAAACACAAAAGCCTGATAGGCAACTGCTTTGGACTATTGCAGCTCATAATTTTCCAAAGGAAATTTTCTATCATGATTTTAGTTGCACTTTTTTTTTTTCAATGGACGAGTAATAATTATACAATATATAAAAGCACAAACTTCTAAAAGTGAAAACAGAGAAAATTGATTAACCAAAATACCCTTAATGATACTAAAAAGTCAAATCTTTTAGTACGCAAATCACTGTTGGAGAACAAGTACGCCATATCTCCTCCAGGAAAAGTCTCTTGTATTCTGCCACAAGCACAATATAAATAAGATTTGACCTCAAATTTATAACTACCACTATAATGTCAACCCAATGAGTCCTCCCGAACACCACTCATCCTAGCCCTGTCAAGTATCTTAAAAGACCAATCACAAAATCCACCGCCCACATTTGGACTTGTCTGAAAATTTTGGGCAACAATGCTTAATCCATCCTAACCACCCTAGATAACTTGGCTACTGGGGCTTTATAATTATTTGGTGAATCTGGAAATCAAAAGCATAGAGAAGTCCATTGGCAACACACATCGTGCTGAATGCACACCCATCTACACCACCGACTCTAGAAAACATATGGCAGGAAAATTTCCTGATCCATCCAAATTCTCTTCCACAAACCAACCCCATATGGTCTAAATTGCATTGGACCACAAAAACTGAAGCCAGCCAGATATAATATATCCCCACCATAAGCCCCCATCTCTTTTAATTGCAAACCATTACAATTTTGGATTCTCCAACCATCTACAGAAAATTGAATAAACCATTCAAACTACTTGTCCAGGGAGGAAAAAAAAAATCATTTGAATCAGAAAAAGTAGAATGTTGAAATCTGTTACGGACCTATGTGAGACGTAGGAAACGTGGGCAGGAAGCAAAAGAAAACCTAACTAAAGAAGCCTTCGCTAGGGTTCAAGGAGAGGATACAAGTGGCGGCTGAGGTGGAGAAGGCTAGGAATGAAAAAGTCGGTGCTCTTCTAGTAGGACTTTTTCGGTAGGAAGGAAATAATCTTGTAAGGACAGTATTTCCTTTTTGACAGGTAATAAACAAAATAACATTAAAAAGCGAAAAAGGCGCCCATAAGCATACATGAAGTATATAAAAAGGACACCACTAAATAAGGGAATTCTTTTATAGAAAGAATTCTTAGGAATAAGGGATTGATGTAATTCCATAATTTCTATTATGCTCTGTAACCTCTATTTATAGAGGTCTTGATTCACAATAAAGGAGACAACTTATTTACCACAAAAATTCTCAACTCCTGTAGTTGAATTAGGAGGCAAAGGTACCTCAAATACCTCATATCAATTCATCACCCTTCACCATAGGTAAATCCAGGAAGTCCAATGCTGCTGATTTGCCCATCCATAGACCAATTACCTGATCACAAACCCAGGCACACAACAACTTGGTATCAAAGCCAAGTTTCGAGGAGATGAAACAGCGACTGGAGCGCGTGGAGAAGGAACTAGGAGCAAGGGACGAACCCATTCAGAAGGATATAGAGAAGATAGCCGAGGGCCAGAGGCGCTTAGAGGAGATGTTGGGTGCTTTACTCTCTAAAAATACGAACCATCGGGAGGAAGAACAAAGCAATGCGGCAAGTTCCTCCAGGGTCCGAACTGGAGGACCCAATCGGACCGAATCCAGCAACTCTTTCCCTAAGGTTGCCAAGTTAAACTTCCCAAAGTTCGACGGCTCAGAAGACCCAACAAGTTGGGTGTGTCGGGTGAAACAGTTCTTTGAGTTTCAGGGGACTGTCGAGGAGGACAAGGTGGGGTTGGCAGCCTATTACCTGGAAGGAGAGGCACAACTATGGTATCAACTGTTTAAGGAAAGTGAGGAGCAAGTTTCGTGGGAAACTCTGAAGGACGGACTGCATGTGCAGTATAGTGCCACCCAATTTGATGATTTCTTTGGTGATCTCACCACGTTGCGCCAAACAGGAACGGTGCGGGAATACTAGGGGCAATACGAACGTTTGTTGAGCAGGGCTAGTCGTCTCTCGGTAACACAGCATGTTAGCGGGTTCATAAGTGGGCTAAAGGAGAGCATAAGGCCTGAAGTTCAAGCCTCTCGGCCCCCAACTCTTACGGCTGCAGTGGGTTTAGCACGATTGTATGAGGCAAGGCTGTTGGCGCAACGACAACCCGCAAATTTCTACGACTTCAGGAAAACCATGGGCCAGGCGAATACACCACCCTTACCATCCGCTAGCCTTATGCGGAACCGATCCCCGGTGATCAAGAAGTTGAGCCCGACCGAATTGAAGGAACGGAGGGACAAAAGCCTCTGTTTCAATTGCGACGACAAGTTCTCCTCGGGGCACAGGTGTAAGAAGCTATTTCTGATCGAGGGAATTTATGAGGAAGATAATGAACTCCCGAGTGAAGAAGGGGCACGAGAAACTTGGGAGGACAACGAGCTCGAGATTCTGGAAATTTCCCTCCACGCAATTTCAGGTGTGCAAACCCCACAGACGATGCGCATCGCTGGAACCATTAAGAAGGCCCGGGTAATTCTGCTGGCAAACACGAGGAGCACGCAGAATTTTTTGAACACTGAATTGGCAGAGCGGTTGGGCCTGGAACTAGACAAACACATGGCCTTTGAAGTTCTGGTGGCCAATGGGGAAAGGCCTTCCAACAAGGGGAAGTGCTCTGCGGTACCGGTTTGGTTGGGAGGTACTTTATTTACGCAAGAATTTTTTCTTGTTGATTTGCGGGGATACAACTCAGTTTTAGGGGCACAATGGTTGAAGATGCTAGGTCCCATCTTGTGGGATTTTTCCTCACTCCGCATGAGTTTCCGGTGGCAAGGGAAGAAAGTCACGCTGGTTGGCCTAGCGGCACCCAGGAACAGAATACTAGAAGGAATTGCGACACAACAGTGAGGGTGTCCTCCTTCAACTTTTTGCAGTACAGTTGGGGGTCAAGCAGTGCTGCCCGGGTGTAAACAGTCCGGACCTTCAACGTCTCCTAGAAGAGTTCCAAGATATCTTTGACGAGCTGCAGGGTCTGCCCCTTATGCGACATCATGACCACAAGATTCCCCTGATTCAAGGCTCTTGCCCAGTAAACGTGAGGCCCTACCGGTACCCCCATTATCAAAAGAATGAGATAGAAAAAATAGTGCTGGATTTACCTAACAATGGAGTCATCCGAGCATGATGGTTTGTGGAGGTTATGTGTGGACTATCGCGCCCTCAATCGGATCACCATCAAGGATAAATATCCGATTCCGATAATTGATGAACTGTTGGATGAGTCGCATGGCGCGCAGTACTTTTCAAAGCTGGACCTCCGTTCCGGGTACCATCAAATCCGGATGCAGGAGCAGGATGTGGAAAAGACAGCCTTTCGGACACATCACGGGCACTTCGAATTTTTGGTTATGCCCTTTGGCCTCACTAATGCTCCGTCCTCTTTTTAGTCCTTGATGAACGACATCTTTCGAGGTTATTTACGTAAGTTCGTTCTCTTTTTTTTTTTTATGACATTCTCATTTATAGCAAGTCTTGGGAGGACCATCTATATCACTTGACTCGTGTC